>UCOK01016054.1:0-15208 GCA_900474325.1 Synergus umbraculus
TTTTTTTTGGACTTTTTTTCAACTACCATTTTTATTTATAAAAACTAACTAAAATTAATTTAAAATTGTTTTTTTTTTATGTATTTCGAGAGTGTATTGATTAAGTGTAACAACTTAAGTTTTTACACGTATATAATTATATATCAATATTATATAAATTTATCAAAAAAAATTTTTTAAATAGTATTTTTAGCGCGTCTAATTAGGGTACAGCCCTTACAAAAACCTAGATTTTCGTGAGCGCTAGTATATACAACCCCTTAAACTTTTGAAAAGTTTTGTAATATACTTCTGTCTCTTTTTGAATTTTAAATTGGTATATAATATTGACATTCACCTTGTATTAGTCTCTCACAGTAGTTACAGAGCGCAATAGTCAGCCATCGATTTTACCACTACTGAATCTCAGTCACAGTCACTTATTACTTTTCATTAGTAGAATTCTGATAGAATTAATAATAATTGAATATTTAAAGTATATAAACAAATAAAAAATATTTGCTTTAAATATTAACATCAGGAAAAGTTTATGAAGTTTATAATTAGTAAAAATTTATTATTCTTATTATAAAAGAAATTGCCAATTACTGCTAAAAACTGGTAATGAACAGCTGAAATTATTTTTTCCGTGATATTATTAATGATTAACTTAAGGCTGTTGGACTGGACCAGACTTTTTTGTTGAAAAGATGATCAAAATAAGAAAGTTAAGTTTCTGTTTGCAACACTAGCTCACATCATTTTAATTAGCTTCGAAGATGATCTAATAAAAGTAGACTATAGATGTTTACAAAGTACATTTACCCTAATTATTAATTTTTTACTATTCTTAAGACTATTATTCTAATTATTTAAAATAATTTTTATGAATAATGCTTAGAGTGAAAAGATAATTTTTCTAATATAGGGGAATGTTTTAAAGGTTGATAAAAGTTTTGTTTGTGACCCATACAGTTTTTCCATGATATTTATAAACTTTCATTAGACTGTTTTGTAAGTATATGAGTATTAAATAGTTTACTTCTTGAGAACAAGAACAGGATATGTATAATTACAATGGAAAACAAATTTACAGTCAATTTTCTGAACGTCTGTCAATCTGCCAAAAAAATGTTAATAGTATAGATTGGGACAGCTCTTAAAACCAGAAAAATGGGTGTAAAAAATAATTTCAAATTTAATTAGAGTGAACCTTTTGATAAATATTTATTTGTTTAATTAGGCTTTTATATGAAAATGAGCGCATAGATATCAAAAGCGTCCCAACCTAAACATTTAACGGCATTTTTGCATTGTTGGGGAAAAAATTGCTCTACACTATATGCAAAATCCTCTTCAAACATAAAAATTTATTTAATTTATAACTCACAGAACTCATTTATCTTGACATTTCGTTAAGGAGGTATTCTAGTCTAGAATTTTGAAAAAATCGATTTTTTTCATATTTTCAAAGATTTAGGCTTCCAAGAATATATCCTCCGAAGGATTTTTTATAATTTCGATTATTTGAAGAATTACAGCCATTTTATTGACATAGCGAGTGAGCCGGTCCTGTCGCGTATGAGCTTCTATGAGCTTATTTGCAGTTGTTTCATACATTGTTTCATACATTGTATGAGCTTGTTTGCAGTTGCTCCATACATTTTTTCCAATGTATGGAGCAGGAATCGCCGAATAACGAAATGTGAGTGAAAACTGCCTGCATCTTTGCTCAAATGTTTAAACACGTTTTTCTCGAAACTACTTTTTCCAACACGTTTGACATGATTTCTCAAGTTCTAATGAACCGATTAACTTGAAATTTGGCGTGGACCTTCTTTATATATCCCTTTATCGTTCGAACTAGGATTATGTCAAAATTTTGTTTTTTTTTTACTATTTTTAAGAAATTTTAAATTTTGAAAAAGGGCAAAAAACCACGTTTTTTTCAAACAGTCAACATTTTGTGAACAAATTTTTTTTCTTTTTCCCTAGTTCAGACGATAGCGAAATTCTTACTGATTAAGAATCTTTTTTTTTTTCGACCACCAGAAAGGTTGGAATCATGTCAATACGGACACGCACCCTTTTTTCCACCCTCGCCACTCCATTAGTCTGTAACTTGTTCAATTTTCGAATTTTTTTTTCTCAATTTTTTTCTGTATTGCTGGAATATTAATAAATATCCAGTAAAAAAGTGAATGGTAAAAATATGTTTTGTTTTTTTTGTCGAATTTCAAAAAACACCCAATATTTGTACCTCTAGACTAGAATACCCCCTTAAAAAATATTCAGTTAATAGGGGTTGAATAACATCAACATTCTACACGAGTTTTTTCTGTGCCTTGTAAATACATTCTTTTCTGCAGTTGCAAAAATTAACTATCTCCTCTAGTTAGTATATATTTAAAGTGAGTTACTATTGAGACTAATATGTGTCAGTAATAACAGGTGGCGCCAGTGCACAGAAGTGGAAAAAAAGCGCTATCCGAACCTACAAAGTGTACCAAATTTCCAATCTGTACGACTCTCCTTTAATATTTAAGTATAATATTTAAATACCTTTTTAACAGCCTTATAAACGGTCGCGTAACTTCCTGTTCCGATTCTTTCCAGAAAGGAATAATCGTTGACAGTCGGCAGACTCATTTTATGGCACTCGATTCAGTCTTTCTTTAATTGTGATTAATCTGAAAAAAAATATATTTTTTTTGTTAATTTCAATATTTTTTCACTTTTTTCCCGTAATTTCTTATTATGCGCTAATATGATTTAGTTACAAGGAAAATTATATTTTTAGATTCATTGAAATCTTAATAGGATAAGGAGGGGCAGCGCCCACCGGTGCGCGGTGGAGAGATAAACTTCCGAAAAGGTAAATGCTCCGATTTGATTTAAACTATCCGTACTGGTACTTATGTATTTTGACGTCCTAATTATACGAATATGATTGTGACAATTGGCGATTGATTAGTCGATTTTCATGGTGAAACCATGAAAAAAACATAAAAAGCATGGTTCTTTGCGTCAATATGTCAATTAAAAATGTCAGTATGCCATTAATAAAAAATATTTCAAACAAAAGCTGTAGTTCTCATTGAAATTCACGTTATTTATTGCAAGCATTTTTTTTCTATGAGTGCACGAAGAAAAATGAATCTGTTAAAGTTACAGATTCAGATCTGTTGGACATTTCTGCTATTTTAGCAGATAAAATTTACATAAATGCTTCTGTTACAGTCATCTGCTAACAGCAGAAAAAATCTGTTATATATACAGATAAAAATCTGTTGATTTGGAGCAATGAATATTTGTAAATTTAACAGAGGAAATCTGTAAATTTTACAGACTCATTCTGTTGACTTTAATATAGGCTGAGAAATAGAAAGAGGTACAAAGAGATGGCGTTTTGGGGATGCAAAATGGATATTTGGAAGAAATAAAAAAGTTCTACCGATTTCTATCTATTATTGATTATCACAATGATTACTAAAATGATAGTGAAAATTGGCGACTAGTCGAATTTCATGGTGAAACCATGAAGAACCCATAATAATCATGGTTTTTTCATCTATCTCAGTCTATATTCAAAATTTAAAAAAAGAGTATAAACCTTTATCATGATTTCTTGACCCTAATTTCCTTTTAGCATATCTCTTTACAGGCACGTACCCAGAGGGGGTGCCCGAGGGGCCCTGCCCCCCCCAGAAATTTCAGAAAGTTATTTTATGTGCTATATGTATAAACAATTATCGATATTCGATGATATTACTTTTGAATCTGCGCCCTCTCCCCCCACCCCCCGAAACAAAATCCTGGGTACGAGCCTGTCTCTTTACCATTTCCCTTAATTCCCTTCAGCGCCGTGCATCTTTATTCATCTCCATCGCTTCATATATTCGTCTTATCAAAAAACTAATGAGTCTCGATCTGTTCTACACCTTTTCTTTCCAAAGTGTGCTAACAAAAATCGATCAACTTGCCCTTTTTTCCCGTCAAAAGACTAATCCCAAATCTTGGTGATAACATTAGTGTCTATCCTCAGATTTTTACAGTTTTTGACAGTTTCTGTCAATTTTTTCTTTCAAATTTCATCGTCCTTAAGGGGGTATTCTAGTCTAGAAGTACAAATAATTTTTTTTTTTGAAATTCGATTAAAAAAAAACTAAAAATATTTTTAACATAAACTTTTTTACAGAACATTCATTCATATTCCAACAATATGTAAAAAAATGTAGAAAAAAAAAATTCGAAAATTGAACAAGTTACAGGCTGATGAAGTGGGGGGTGTCGAAAAAACGGTGCGTCCGTATTGACACGATTCCAACCCTTCTGGTGGTCGGAAAAAAAAACAAAAATTCTTAATCAGTAAGAATGTCGCTATCGTTTGAACTAGGATAAATTAAAAAAAAATTTTTTTGACAAAATGGCGAATGTTTGAAAAAAAAAGTGATTTTTTGCCTTTTTTTCAAGATTAAACATTTTTTTAAAATAGTAAAAATCAAAATTTTTAAATAATCCTAGTTCAGACGATAAAGGAACATATAAAGAAGGTCCACACCAAATTTCAAGTTAATCGGTTTATTAGAACTTCAGAAATCATGTCAAAGGTGACGAAAAAAGTAGTTTCGAGAAAAAAGCGTTTAAAGATTTGAGCAAAGTTGCACGCAGTTTTCTCTTACATTTCGTTAATCCGCGATTCCTGCTCCATACATTGGACCTTCCTCTTGTTCAAAGTGTAAATGACTAATTTTGCAACCTTTAGGGAGTTTACATAACAATAAACAATTTTAATTGTTAACAACAAATTATTTATTGTCTTTCATGAATTCAGTTAAAAATCGGTTTTTGTCTATAAATGATTCATATTCGATGCGAATAAATTGACTGATAACCATGAATCCATTTCCACCCACTGTGAACCGGCTCTCTCGCTATGTTACTAAAATGACTGCATATGAAATGGATATAACTCTGTTAATAATTGAAATTATAAAAAATTCTTCGGAGGATATATTTTTGGAAGCCTAATCGAGGCGCATGAATATGCCCCAAAATCTATTTTCCCTAAAATTTATTTTACCAAAAATCATTTGATCGAATAGCAAGTTGCTATAATTTTTATACTTCCGAATTATCGTTTGACATAATTTTTACAATTCTGAATTATTATTTAGCATAATTTTTATTTCTCCGAATAATCATTTGTCCTAATTTTTATTTTTCCGAATAACTATTCGACATAATTTTTATACTCCCGAACTGCCACTTGTCATAATTTTTATAATACCGAATTACTGTTTAGCATAATTTTTATTTTTCCGAATGAGCATCTAACCTAAAATTCATTTTACCGAAACACCATCTGTCATAATTCCCATCTGACCGAACTCCCAAGTCACAGAAAGTTCATTCTTCCGAAAATGGCGTTCGACAATTTGATTGGCTGATTTGAATTTCGCGGTATTATTGAGCCAATCAAATCGCCGGACGCCATTTTCGGAAGAATGAACTTTCTGTGACTTGGGAGTTCGGTCAGATGGGAATTATGACAGATGGTGTTTCGGTAAAATGAATTTTAGGTTAGATGCTCATTCGGAAAAATAAAAATTATGCTAAACAGTAATTCGGTATTATAAAAATTATGACAAGTGGCAGTTCGGGAAAATGAAAATTATGTCGAATAGTTATTCGGAAAAATAAAAATTAGGACAAATGATTATTCGGAGAAATAAAAATAATGCTCAATAATAATTCGGAATTGTAAAAATTATGTCAAACGATAATTCGGGAGTATAATAATTATAGCAAATTGCTGTTCGATCAACTGATTTTCGGTAAAATAAATTTTAGGGAAAATAGAATTTGGGGCATATTCATGCGCCTCGTCTAATCTTTGAAAATATGAAAAAAAATCGATTTTTTCAAAATTCTAAACTAGAATACCCCCTTAAATGACAAAAATTATATTATTCGTAAATTTTTCTCGTTTTAAAATTAATTTATAAATGCATCTTAACATTTGTTATAGAAAAGGGGCCTGTTTATATGTAGATTGTGACAATCAGAAATTTTTCTTTGTTAAAAACAAACATTTGTTTAAACTAGCTGTGATTTCGATCTCGGGTGTTCCATTTAACTATATTTATATTTTTTTGTGCTCATTTTTGAGCACTTTGCTTTCTCATTATGATAATGTTGCAAATAAATTTGCTTCCTCATAGAGGAAGCATTAACCATTTTCAAAATTAAAAGTAATCATAATTTTCTTCAAATTCAATCAAATTCATTAATCATACAGGTCAATCGATTCGCTTCGACGCAGGGAATCTTTCTTTCCCTTACATAAGCTTTGAATTTTCATTATTTGTGAAGTTATAGTCGAAAAATCAATTTTACAAAAATTCAAAATCTACATAAAAATTTTATAATTCAATATTTTGAAAAATCCTTTGGCACGTTTTGAGATATTGGTGGTGTCAATATACCCTACAAATTTCATCAATTTATCTACAACTGTCTTTAAGTTAATAGGGCGACAAAAAATGGAGAAAAAAGCTTCTCCTATGAGGAAGCAAAATGAGGAAAAGTGCCGTGCCATGTTTAAATCTTGGTTGCCCAGAAAAACCTGCTGCGAAAATTCGTAGTTTTTCTGTTAAACGAAGTTTGGAAAGATCATAGCATTAGAAACGTTCGACTTCTAAAAAACAGAAGAACGAAATGGAAAAAGAAGCAGGTAACATTGATGATCAAGGCTGCGCTGAGAAATCAGGTACAATCAACAATGATGTTAATACCGACATCATCAACAATGACAATCATTCATCCTACTCAGACACACCAGATTCATTTGCGCTTTTATTTAAGAAAATTCTGGAAAACGAAAACTGTGTTAGTGTGCCTATCTCTTGGTTGCGATCAAATGTCAGTTGTGAGGGTCATTCGGGTGTCAATTTTTTTACGCGCACTGGAATTATAGAAAAACATGGTCATATTGATTCAGTTTGCAATAAAGAATTGATTATTGGCAAAAGTATGACTGTTTTTATCAAAATCAATGGAAAATTTGTCGATCATTCAATATTTGGTATTGAAAATCAACAATTACATTCAGAAAAATACCTTGAAGATGTAATTGAACGAATAAATGAATATAAAGTATGTCAAGGTTGCCCGGATGTAGTTTTAAGTGAAAAGAATGCAGCTTATTTGGCTTCTTTCAGCTATGAAGATAAAATAGATATATTACGACATAACCATTGTCCACTGATTTTAATGAAAGAAAACGATACTCTGGAAATTAAATTAAATAAGCAGTGCAAGTATTGTAAGACTGTGAAGTATTTGTTAAGGAGGAAAATATTTCGTAGACAGCACAGTGAACAGTCCAATTATTTAAAAGTTAGTGAATTGAGCCCGAGAAAGCAGGAGAAAATGGCAAGGATTGCGAAGGCGCGTAAAGCTACGAGTAGAGCAAATATAAGAGTACAAACAAATGTTCGTTTGCTGAAAAAAGTGGTTAAAGAGTACCAAGGCAAAATGATACGTATGTCGGAAGAAACTTTGCATAACATAATAAAGGATCACGAGAAAATTAATGCCAATGAAAAAACTGCTATTCAAGAAATTTTTAAAGCTGTGCGTACGAAAGATCCAAGAGGGCGCAGATATTCTGACGAGTGGATCATTCTTTCTGTTCTTCTGCATATGCATACTTCTGCAGTGACATACCGAATGATCCATGACAATAAAATTTTGCCCTTGCCTAGTGTGTCAACAATTCGAAGGTAATTAAATATTTATTTCAATTTAATTTAAGTTATGTTTGAGTTAAAATATATATTCAGTAATTACACGTAAGATAGAAATTACCTGATCATTTAAAAATCGAAATCTTGAAGGAATACTTTTCCGGAAAGTCCGAAAGAGAGCTACATGGTTTACTCTTGGTAGATGAAATGGGCACGAGAAAAAATTTACTTCTGGATCGTAAAACTATGACCTTTAGAGGAGTCGAGGATTTTGGTGACAATTTACCAAAGGACATTAACAAAGAAATGGCTGATCATGGACTGGTCATAATGTTTCAGCCATGATATGAAAATTATTCGCAACCTATTGTCGTCTTTGCATCCAAAGGGTCGATTCATGGCGATATTCTCGCAAAATTAGTTATCCAAGCAATTGTCTTGCTTGAACAGGCAGGAGCAAAAGTGCTCAGAATCGTTGCTGATGGAGGAGCGCCTAATCGAGAATGTGGACAGAGATGGGTTGTAGTGGGAAAATTGCAATATGGTTTGGCGAATGGTTCAAAATTAAAAGTATGACATTTTTTCGAAATAAAATAATATATGACATATTTTGCATCTCCCAATATAAACCAATTTAGAAAACAATTACGATGATTTTTAAAAATTATTTTTAGATTCATCCAAATGAAAGCCCTGTAGAGTGGAAGCATTTCGAAATTCTTCATGAACTTGACAAGCATCGATCTGAAGGTCAGAGAATGTGTCCGAAGATTACCGATACCCACATCAGAATTATGGTAATCACAATTATGATAATCTTTTGGGGTCTTATGGAATTTTTATCTTTTTTGGGCTTTATGGGGTTTCATTTTGGTCATATGGTAATCTTGTGGGGTTCTAATGAGATTCTTGATACAGCGGCAGCCAGGGGCGGCGCAGCCCCTTTTTTCCATGTATGGATTTACGATATAACACTGGTGTGGGGGGTGGGGGGGTCAACCGAAATTTTTTCTTTTCTTTTTGTTTTCCTTTGTCCATCATTTCTAGATATAAATTCCAGACAGTTTCCATGTAAATTTCCATTTATGGATTTATCCATGGCATCCATACTGTCTGCGCCGTCCCTGGCGGCAGCGGTGAAATTGAGGGGTCACTTGATTAATGGGTTCAAAAGGGGCGCGGTTTCACCAGGGTCACGTGATCATGGAGGTCAAAAAGAGCGTGTCGTTATGGGGTCACATGATCATTTGTGATGGAGGTGGAACTAACCTAACCCTAAACCTAACCCAACCTAACCTAATTTGGTCCTAGTGGGGTCTTACAGGGTTTTATGGTAGTTTAATAGTGTACTTATGACGTCCTTTGGGTTTGAGAACCTAACCTAACCCTAAACCTTACCTAAACCCCATTAGAATCCCTTCATGAGGTCACGTGATCGAGAGGGGTCACGTGATATATATGGGTTACGTGATCGAGAGGAGTCACTTTATGGCCTCATTAGGGGTCCCGTTTCCTCCTAGGGGGTCACATAACCACTCATGAGGTAAAGTGATCTAGAGGGTTCCCGTTTCCTCTTGGGGGTCACGTGACCACTGATGAGGTCACGTGATCTAGAGGGGTCAATGTTTTTCAATAGGGTTTACATTTATTATAATGAGGGTCCTCGCATGAGGGGTCCCGTTTCCTCTTAGGGGGTCACGTGATCACTCATGAGGTCACGTGACCCCTCTCAATTCCTGACACAGCGGCGGCGGCGAGATTTTTTATAATATAGATAGATAGACAATAGTCTAACCGAAATGCGGGTATCTTTAGCTATTCAAGTAAGTTTTTTTTTTTATACAGTCTAATTCTTTATAATTAAAATACTTTGCAAAAAGCTTAATTTGTCAATGTCAATTGCCTGTTTTTACAGGTTTGGAGGGGATCTGTTGCTCGAGGTTTACGGTTCTACAGAGATTATGACAAAATACTTGAGAACTGCGAATCAACTGCAAAGTTCTGTGAAACATTAAACGATATGTTTGATGCTTTAAAGTTTAAACCGAACTTCAATCATTTATCTTGAACTACTCTGTTATTGGGTAATATTTAACATTTAATTCTTGTAGATTTTGCACGAGACTCTCGAATGGGGAAAGTAATGTTCAGGAACATCTAATCAGTTCAAACGAATTTCTGACAAGTCAAACTGCAGAAGGGCTGAGGATGACTCTAAATTTGACCTTAGATTTATCTGCATATTTGCTCGAAACGTTGAAATTTGATGTCGTCTTAACTGGTCGAATTAATCAAAATTCTCTAGAGGTATTTCAAGCGGGCATTCAAATAGGCCAAACTAGCTGTCAAGTTGTGTCAACTTTTGTACTCATTCAATGAGCACTTTGCTTCCTGTAAGCAAATATGATTTGCTTCCTCATAGAGGAAGCATTAAGTATTCTTTACATCAGCATTAAATTTTTTCGAAAATTACAATAAAGCATAACTTTCTTATTTTTTTTATAAAATGCATTAATCTTTTACGTGAATCGATTCGTCTAGATAAAAAGAATCTTCATTTTCTGTACATCAGCTTTAAATTTTAATTATTTCAGAAATTATAGTCGAAAAATTACTTTTTTAAAAATACAATTAACCATAACTTTCTTATTTCTCAATTAAATACATTCATCATACAGGTCAATCGATTCGTCTCGATGAAAGGAATCTTCATTTTCCTTACATCAACTTTAAATTTTCAATCCTTTCTTAAAAAATAGATGACCTGTCGAGTGTCCGCAGTTTATTCGTGATCTGATTGGTTAAGAGATGGTCACGTGGGATAGTCACAAGTGCGTAACGTGAAGTAATTATATAGGCGCGCGAAGCGCGGTGTGATGTTCTAGTATTTAAAAAGTTATATTGGAAAAATGAATTTTACGAAAATTATAAAACTACCTTAACGTTCTTTCGGCGATATAATTATTAATAACACGTATTTTTAATTGAAATTTGGTGTACATATTGCAAAAACTATCTACTTTAAAAAAGTAACGCTTTAAAAAAAGTAAACGCTTTGCTATAATACATTATTATTTTTAATTCCAGTATATAATGACAAATTTAGAAAAAAATTTGTGGACCTGTGTGCCCCGCGTATGTAATTCTTATATAAAATATAAATTTTTGCTATTAAACGTATTTTATTATTAAGAAAAGAAATAAAGAAAAAAATTAAAGAACTTTTATACAATGTTTAAGAACAATTCAAACAAATTATATATTCGTCTTCCTCGTCTACTGGAGCACATGCATCATGATGCATATGTGCACCATCTAAAATAAAAAATATTTAATAAAATAAAAATATTCTATCAACAGTGAAGATATAAAATTCATAGTCACAAATTGCATAGGTTCTGTGTACCCCACCACTATCTGGTCCTCTGTGTCCCTGCAGTCAATTCATAAACAATGCTAACCAACATTTAATACATCGAACATTTCGGTAACGAAACTTCAACAAAAAGTAAGTTAAGTGAACACTAGCATATACTTAATAAACATTTCAACAATTAAAGTACTTATAAACAAATGAGAAGGCTATATGTATGAAATTTTCTTATAAGCTGTCCTTGAATTTTCGTTTATTTTTTTTTTGCCGAAAGCGCTGATTGAAAATACGTCTCGACTTGACACCAACTGAAATAGTCCCTAAAAATGTAATTACGGCCATTACGAAAAAGTCGCACCACAAAATACAATTTTATTGAAGCGAATCCCTGTGCCCCACAGGTCCTTTGTGCCCTGCTCTCCCCTAATTATTAAAAATTTATTATTTTTAATAACAAAAAGTATAAACGAAAATTTTAAAAATCCTCGTGTTTTTTTCAGATGAGGAAACATGAGGAAATCCATGAGGATTTTCAAAATCCTCGAGGAAATCCTGCAGTCAGAGAATTAATTGTCATAAAATTCCTTAAGGAATTTGAAAATCCTCGTGGATTTCCTTGTATTTTTCTCATCCGAAAATAACACGAGGATTTCCTCGAGGATATTTTCAGTAGGGAAATTTCTAATTGAATATTAGAATATTTATAATAATAGTAATTGTTGATATATGGCCAATACTTGTTACGAGTATTATTTCTATGGGATATTTCAGTATTTTTAGTCAACTAAGAATTAATTTTTTCATTGAGCACCTCATTTATGTATTTGTTTATATAATTTGTTTAGAAAAATTAGCATCAAACTCAAACTAATTGCATGTGTTCCTTATGAGTGCCAAAATTGGTTTTGGTGCGCAGTATAATTATGGAAATAGTTTATTCTGAGAAAAGAATCATATCACGCACTCGAAGCTGACCCGTCTCTAAACAATGAGCTATATGCAAAGGCTGACTTACATAAGGGCACATAGGGCAAGTGTCTAAGTTCCCCCACAAAATTAATATCCACTTTTTTCATTCTTATCGACATTATCGAATTTGGTTGTATATTTTCACACACAAAAAATGTATGATAAATTTAAAAAATATGGAATAAATATTGTGTGATCTGTAATTTAAATCCCTTACAAGGGGTCCCACACACTTTAGTGCCCAGGGCCCCGTTAAACTTAAATCCGGCGCTGACTAGCTTTAAAAGTTTGCATATCATGTTGAAATAAAAATATATTGCAGGCGATTTTCTTTTTCATTTCTAAATATGATATAGAATCACTCATAAAGATTTTATTTTACAATGATTTCCCATTAGAAAGTTAAGAGCCATAGTTTATGGGTTTTTTGAGTGAAAATCTATATATCACCAATTTTCGGGAAAATTATCACTCATAGAAAAACTGCTTGAAATAGAATATATGTATATCCAAAAAATATTTATATTGTGAACGTAATGTTGGTGAAACTACATTTGCTCTTATGGTAATTATTTTTCCTAAAACCCGGGCAGTGCTTCTATCTATGGGACAAACGTTAGAAACTCGATTGCGCGAGCTGCTCGCGCTGCAATCGATTCGAACATAAAAACAATAAAGGAAAAACAGTTTTTAATTGAACGATTTACTTTGCAACTTTTTGAATTTAAGTAATTTGTAAATGATTACTATCGAAATAAATTTAAACTCGATTAAATTTTGTTGATATGATTTTGCGCTTTTATTTTGTAAATAAAGTCAATAAAATGCTATTTACCTAATTTTGACGGGCAAAAATCTCAGTACACTTAATCTTGAGACACTGACAAATTTTTCGAAAATAGCTTCACTCTAAAAAAATATGGATTCAATCAGCTGTCAATTTTCTTTGTACAAAATACATATCAGCTGATAATTGAAAACAAGAATCTGCGAGGTTAAGTTTTAATTGAACCGTGAAGTTTTCTCATCTGTTATTATCACGGAACATTGGGTAAGACGGAAGGAGAGAAGAAGTCACATGATTGGTCGAATAAGTTGAAACCGCAGGGTAGGCAACTATTTTATTCTATTTCAAATTAATTTTCAAACTAATTTTTTCTAAAAAAATTGCAGGTTTCAGATGAAGAAAAAAAAATGGAAAAAACATATTTTGAATCTTGCAATAGTACCTAATGTATTACACTCGACGTTCCCAATATTAACGATAGTTAAGTCGTAGGTGTTCCCAATATTAACCAAATTCCTTTTCTCAAATGTCACATCAATTGCGCATGCGTATTGTAAATAAATAATACACTCGAATCTCCCAATATCACCCTTCCCAATATCAACCAGATTCCTTTCTCATTATCAACCTGCAGTTACCTCAAATGTCACTAGGGTTACCAAACGTCCTCCTTTGGGAGGACCCTCCTTTATCGCCTTGTTCTCCCGAGTCCTCCTTTCGTTTGAAAATGTCCTCCTTTCTGATGAAAATGGTATACACTCGGACCTCTTCAATTTCACCAACAGGCTTCACACTAAACACGTGATATCATTGGCATACCATGGTACTCAGCATCTGATTGGTTCCTATTGGCGTGCAGTTTAAAATGCTGAAAAATACGCAATACGCATGCGCAATTGGTGTGACATTTGAGAGAAGGAATTTGGATTTGGATTTCATGAAATTCCAGAGGTTCGAGTTTATTTTTATTTTTTTTTTATTTTTCCTGATGTTAGTTACAGTGAGAGATAGAACCAGGGATGGGTAAGTAACATACCACCGGTATGTTACGTGATTTTCTACACGTATGTTATCCAGTATGTTACGTCCTCAGTTTGCGACGCGATGTATATATGTCCGAATTTCCTGGCATATTAACCACTTGGCAATAATCTTATCCTCCTTTTTAATTTTTACAAATTTTAAGTCGTCCCATGGAACTCCGGCTTCGCATGCCGTTCTTTTATTTTGCCGGGACATTTTTATTTAAAAAGAGAGGAGGTTATGTTTATATTGACACTGACTGTGACAGTTATATCTCAAGTATTGGTCTGTGATGAGCGCACATGTGTGCTCATCTTTATTGCGCGAAAGATAAAAAATAAAGGCTTATTCACATATCCACCTACTCATTTTCAAAATGGCTGTAGGTCACGTGACCGAACATTTGAATTTTAATATTATGAATTAAATTACATGGCAGAATTGTAGATCTTAAAAGACTTTAGAATAAGCATTATATTTACTATAGAATTTAAGAAACGACGCGACGTTCTTTTACCTTTGGGACGCTTATTGATTGCGATACTTGTATTTACACCTAATCCGGGTCGCGTACTACCAGGGATGGTTCTATTGCGGTACGTACTTAGGACAGACATCATAAAAAGAGAAATCCTTATTTTTACTGATTCGTAGCGTTCCGTGACCGATAAAACCATTTGGAAATCCCCAAAAATGTGTCACTCAACTAAAAAGCGTCCTTCCACCTCTTCTAAAAATTGTAAATCTCCCTCTACTTCGTACTATTTACCAGCCCCCGGGTACTCGGCCAAAAATGCACGGCGAAAAAGTGTCATGAAAGGTGACTGGCGGCCAGCAGAGGCGCTGACTGTTCATGAGGCCGAAATGCATTAAAATGCATGGAGGAAAACGTAAAAATTCAATTTTTTTGTAATAAATGATCAAAATCTTTTTCACCAAAAATAAATGTAAATAGTTTCTAATATTATTTAAAGCAAATTATATTGTTAAGCAAGGGAAAATATTTGACTTTGAGGCGAAAATTCGCATCCAAATCGTGGCGGGAAATTCAAATAAATACATCTTACCTTCCATTGAAATAATATGTCAATGTTATATTGCCAATTGTTAATAATAAATTTTAATTTTATAGAAAATTGCAATATATAATATCAAATACATTGTGCAAATAAAATATAATAATCTAAATAATAATATAATATAATGTAAATAATATCATACTGAATTTTTAATGAAAATTACGTTTATTTAATTCTCAGTTTCTAGTTTATTTAATATAATCATATAGTTATATCTTTATATATATATATATATATATATATATAT
>UCOK01016055.1:0-26955 GCA_900474325.1 Synergus umbraculus
CACTTTTAAGGTAGCTCAATCGAAAGCTAGTGTCCAAAGAATTCCTCTGCACATGATAACTAAAAAATTCAACTTGCGGAGGACCTTTAAAAACACAAAAGTCTAACCATAAAACTAGGTTCGCTCACTTTGACGGTGCACTTTCCCCTGAAAATATAAAACTCTGCCACTTTTAAGGTAGTTCAATCGAAAGCTAGTGTCCAAAGGATTGCTCTGCACATGATAATTAAAAAATTCAACTTGCGGAAGACCTTCAAAAACACAAAAGTCTAACCATAAAACTGCATTCGCACATTTTAACGGTGCACTTTCCCTCATCCGCAAGTTGAATTTTTGAATTATCATGTGCAGAGGAATCCTTTGGACACTAGCTTTCGATTGAGCTACCTTAAAAGTGGCAGAGTTTTATATTTCATAAGGAAATGCACCGTCAAAGTGTGCGAACACAGTTTTATGGTTAGATTTTTGTGTTTTTGAAGGTCTTCCGCAAGTTGAATTTTTTAATTATCTTGTGCAGAGTAATCCTTAGGATACTAGCTTTCGATTGAGCTACCTTAAAAGTGGCAGAGTTTTGTATTTTAAGTGGAAAATGCATCGTCAAAGTCTTCCTGCACGGTATTGTGGTTAGTAAAGGTAAAACAATTGAACTTAACAATTCGCCTGAAAAATCTAGACGTCTGAAACTTCAACCCAATGTAAATAAAAGGATCTACGTGCAGCACGTTAAATTTCTGAATTTTTCGTAAAATTCCTTCGTCGTGGTAAATTTCCGAAAAGCAGACGTAAAACTCCACCTAGCGATGAATTTTACAAATAAAAACTGGAATATTCAAAATTGAATCCGTATTTTTACTGCAGGAAAACGTAAAATTTTGTCATCTGCAGAAAAAGAAAAAATAAATTCTGAAATTAAATTTTGTTTGCATATATACACGGAGAAAACGCTACACTAACCATTACTCTAGCATACACTACTGTTACCGTTACTTTTATACTCGTTATCTTAAAAAAGACTCAAACTTTAATTTAAAACAGATTGACGTTTTTCATTGAATGTATAAGTTAATTGTGAATTTTGTTTTGAGAGTTTAAATAAAGTTACTTAATTAAATATTATCTTCGCACATTTTTGTTTTGCAATTTTATAGTTAATGATACTGCATTTTTAAATTGTTTACAGCCTTGTAATAATTAATTGAAATCTTTCTCCTTTTTTGAAATCTTCAAATTTCATAAACTCTAAATATTTTTAAATGTTATGAAATGATTTGAAGTATTTTCGTTTCAAATCTGCTTAGACTTCTGTAAAATTGATACAACTGATATTTACTAATAAGTAGAATGTGTACGCGAGAGTTGAGTCTGATACACTTTAATGCAAAATACATTGACTTTTAACCATTTAAAAAATGTTTAAAATAATGGTTTATTAGCTACAGAATTTCATAGAGGGTTGACAATGTAAATCATAAATTTTTGTATAAGATAATAGAATATTTTATTTGAGTTCTTTAATAAAAGTAATTCTCTAATTGAGTTCTCTTAATAGTTCTCTATATTTACAGATACCTCGTTTAGACTAACTTGTATAATATAATTCAATTTTATTCTCTATTCTGTCCTCGCGTAACGTAGTCTAGTTGCCAGGGTACATTTGCAGCTGGACTTTCAAAATATATAGCTAGAAAATCCCTCATTCTGTGAGCTTCGCGAGTACTGTTGCGTCCCGTTCTTGATGGAAACCTGAGTAATTGATCTTCCCCATTGAATCTCCAATCACCTAAAAATCGAATGTTTTAAGGGGGGAAGCTGGTCTAGAGCGTGGAAAAATGGGCATAATTTATGAATTTTTTGTGACTCAACAAAACGATCAATCGAAAATCTGTGAAAGAGGTTTTATAATTTAGGTTTTAATATACAAATAAAAATTTTTTCGTGTCAATTAAATTCAAAATGGCGGCTGTCCAGCATTTCTTCGGAGGCGCCTCATTTTTTAGACGGGTCCATGGCCGAAAATGTAACCTCCTTAATTTTGATCCTGGAACAAAATCCCTAAAATTTTTAGTTTCTATATAACAACAACAAGAGACGTACGTAGGATTTTTTCGATATTTTGTTTTTTCACGAAATGGTGCACGTTTGAACAAAAAATTAAAATTTTCACTATAAAAAAACGACAAAATTGTTGATTAAGAAAAAACTATGCAATATAAAAAAAAAATCCTACGTACGTCTCCGGAGAAAGGTATTTAGAATGTACTGTCAAAATTTCGTATATATCGGTCAAGATTTGCTCGAGTTATGTTTTCGGCCAGTTCAAAAAACGTGATTTCGAGAAAAACGGGTTTAAAGTTTCAAGTACTATAAAATCATATTAAATGCGTATATACCTTTAACCTGCGATGCCTGCGCCGTACAATTGCCCTTCTGTATCAATCTCTTCGGCTTCTTGATCCTTTCTTGTAACGACCAACATTTTTATCACTCATGATAAAAATTAATTTAAATTAACACTGATTTCCACGAACTATTATTCGAATATTAAAACGTATGTACAACTGCCGCGTATGCACAACTGCCGCACAATGGAAAGTTTGGGCATTTAGACATTTTTGCCGGCATCCATCCTTTAGTATGTTATTTTTAAGACCCTAAAGTACCTTTTAAAACAAACAAAAAAATTTCGGTTTTTTCAAAATTCTAGACCAACTTCCCCCCTTTTAAGAAAAGATGTAAAATTCAGTTAAGTAATAAATCTTACCTAATCTTGTTTGCTCATTTTGTGTATCTCTGTCTACAAAATTAGGAGGACAATACATTCTTTCATCTTCTTGACACTTATTATTCTCTGTCATGAGCATGGTATGCAAGGAAATAGTAGCAATAACGACATTGTTCATTTTTCTGGATCCATAGCGACTGGTCTATTAAAATTTCTCCACCTCGATGCAAGAATTCCAAATGTGTTTTCAATTACTCTTCTCCCGCGAGATAGACGGTAATTGAATATTCTCTTTGTTTCGTTCAAATATGAGCCAGGGTATGGCTTCATTAGTCTTGTAGACAGTGGAAATGCATCGTCTGCAGAAAGATAACAAGGTGTAGCTATACACTCATCTGCCGATCGACGGCACCGCTCGGGGGTCGAGTGCCCTCGATCGGATGGGATTAAGAATAGCTCGAGCTATTCAGTGTATGCTGTCGAGGGACACTCGGGGGGGACGTAGAATCAGCCAAGCGTAAAAAGTGCCCTCGATCGGAGTGCCCTCGATCGGGAGATGAGTGTATTTGAATGTAGCAGTATCATTAGATTTTCAGGTAAATTCAGTACGCTATTGAAGAGACCAGCAGATAATTCGGAGTCTTCAAATATGCCAGCATCGTTCGAAATTTCAGTCAACATCCGTCAAGAACGTGAACACGGACGAATGTTGACTGAAGTTTTTTTCAAAATGAAAAAATTGTAGAAAAAAACCCGGGTTTAAAAACTTGCTCACATGGTAAGTAATACATGCTTATAAAGAACAATTTTATAACATAGTAAAATTCAATTTTAAAAATACAATTAAATTTACCAAAATATATAAATAAAAACTGTATTTTGATAATCATTTGTAACATTAATCTAAAAATATTTAAAATAATAATTTGAATTACTTTAATTTATTTTATGAAAAACTATAAAAACAAACTGTGTATGTGCCAAATGAAATAATATATATAATGAAAATATCGAATTTAAAAAAATAAATAAATAATAAACATTTACATACTTTAAAGTTATTGCTAATCGATGTTCCGGGTATAACGGTTTTCTGTGACTTCTTTTGAGCAGAAGTGGAATTACTTTTTTTAATAATTTATTGAAAGTGTGTTGATTCATTCGAGTATACTTGTAAAAGTAATTGGAATCCTTTTTGATTTCTTGAAAGAGAGTCTCAATTTCACCTAGGGAATCTCTTTGCTGATTTATCGGTCGCACAAACCACCTTCTTTTGACTTTTCTCCTTTTCTTCATAAGTTGAAAAATTATAGTAATATGTAATATTACTAAATCATATATTAAATAATCATCCATTTATCTATCTCTGTAATGATTACGTATTTGGAAAATCCTGTATTGAAAAAAATAAATTCTATATATGTAATAATTTAAATTTGAACAGCACTATACGGAAAAAAGGTTAGGAGAAGAGTCGCGCAAAGAGGAGAGTAGCAGCGCCATCACCGATGGTGGTGCCCTGTGGTGCAGCGGCTAGTCCGTTTGTGGGTCAATGGTTCTCTCACAAAAGTGAACTGCTCTCCCGTTGGATGAGTAGCAGCCCGTAGTATGCGTCGGTTAGCCTAAACACCAATTGGGGCACCAGTTACCCTAATCTTTTTTCCGTGTATAAATGAAAATTTAACAAAAAATATATTTCTGAAATTAAATTTATAATTAAACCAACACATGATAACCTTAAAAAAATCGCCGCCCGCAAAAAACAGCCCCGGTCACCATCAAAAGTCAAAACCCAAAACAATTTTGTAGAAAAACTTATAGGTTATGTGCTCCTGTAACATACTTCAGGGTTGAGTTCTTATTGTGTGTTACAAAATTTTAGTTCGAGTCCGCATTCGAGTTAGGACTATTCCACTAGACAAAGATGACGCTACGATGGAAAAGGACAGAACGATCTTTAGGTCAAGGAAATGGGACAAGTACATGATTGTGCTCAGGCCTTTATGTTTGACTAGTCTATATCAACAACGCGCATGACCAAAATGTAGAAAACGTTGATTATATTATGTAAACCAGTCACAATTCTTGGAGGTCTTGTTGTCCCACCTCTGCCGGCCAAATGCATAGGGGATAACACTGCTTACTATTCCTTCGTGGGTTTTACATTTAGATTCCACATGTGATTTTTTTCGCCGAGCAGAAACCTATCGTAGAAGTTATCATTTTACCGATTTTTGCCTTATTGTGGACGGATTTTTCGACGTATGATTCTGCAACGTTGCTCGATTTCCATCCTCCTAGCCGTTTCAATGTGAAGATATCGGCTCCTGAATCGGCAACAGTATTGCAGAGGTACGTCGAAAAGCATGTCCTGTGTAGGACTCGGACTGTTCCAGATTTAAATATTTAGCGATTTCTTTCGGCATAGCTTGGAATTCATTTTTCCCGATTACCTGTACAGTACATTTACCTTTTTGATAATTGATAAAAAATCAATCGGTCGTCGTTCCAGGAGGGTGCAGAGCTTTATATTTATTTACTAATTCGGTAAATTCTTCGCCAATAGTAAATTACCGATATTTTTTCGTCTTCGTATCAGGAATACCGACCACTAGAAGATCTCCATGCTCCGTTATATCCTGAAGTTTGATATGAGTTAGCTCATCGCCTCGACACGTTCCATAGACTCCAAAAATTATAGCAACCTGTAAATAATGTATTAGATTTACCTACAAAAAACATTGTCATAAAAGTATGTATGCTTGTATAGTTAAAATCAGAATATTTAATATATTCACCTTTGTTGCTAGATAGATATGGTCCGGTGCTACAGTTAAAAATGTATTTACTTTTTTGAAAGTCAAAACTTTCGATTTTTTGCTTTTGAATCGTGCAGATTTACTTTTCAGAAAGACACTCAAAAGAGGATACTTGCTAATGTCAATCCCTTTTTTGATATTCAATATACTTTCGAGTATAGAATAGAAATTCCAAAGGCTTGAAAGTTTATAATTCTTGTTCAGCTCGATGAAATAAGCCATTAATACCATGTCACTCGATGAATTCGTTCCTCGCACCTTTTTCTATGCTAGAAACTTTTCATTAGTTAATTCTAGTGCCTTTTGATTTTTTGGGCAACAAATTGTGCAACGCCTCTTTTGCTATTTCATGCAACTCGAGTGGCAACACTTCATCGCAGACACTTTTTTCATTGCGGCCAATTTCGTCACAACAATTTCAAACAAACGTTTACACGATTGTGTTCAGGAGTACATTTTGATATTATATATGAAAAGTAAAGTTATAAAACGGCACTTTGGACTCGAAAGTAGGTATATAGATGGCAGTACTTCCTGCACTCTCCACGCTTTATAACTCTGATTTCAGGGAAATAAAGTGTATCCCCACCACCGACTTCATTTAACGGTTTGTAAATGGTAACTTTCAACTCGCAAAATAGGTAGCGTAAAGTGCCCATAACGCGCATGTGTAGCATAAACTTATTTATTATAGTCTAATTTTTAGTTATATACTTTTTAAATAATAGGTTTTAGAAACCTATTCACGTAGTTCTCTGATTTGGTGCGTGAACATCTCCCAGCTTAGAAAATAATGACAATATTTTTCTATGAACTTGACTATGTTGCCGACATTTTCTTCCTGTTTTTGACGGTATTCTAAGAAAATATTCTTGAAGGAACTGCAACGTTGCAGTAACTATGTCAGGAAACATTCTATTGAAAACGTAAAAAGAAACAAACAACATTTTCATGACTTCCAGCAAGTCGTCTATACCTCCTAACTCAATCTTGTCAATAACCAAATGGTATTGGAAGGAATCTCTATCTCCAGTAAAAAAGAGAATAATTTAAATGGTATAAAACAATTATATATTTAAACAGAAAAGCACAGAGTGTAAATAAAGCATAAATAAATAAATTTTACCTTTTCTGATGACGCACGGGTACTCTGGCAACACCAACTCGGTTATTTCAGCATCATTTCTCTGAAACAAATAAAGATAATTAATTCCTTTTGAAAAATTCTAGAAATTTATGAAACACCACAAGAATGGAAAAGATTATAAAATTTAAATTACCTGACAGAGTACAAACATTGAGTCTAAATCTTCTTTGAGATGTGATGATTCAATCACAAAAGTCTGGATATATATATATATATATATATATATATACCCAGTGGGCACGAAATTTAGAGACGTTTTTAGAACGTCCTAAAAACGTTTTTAGGACGTAAAGTTCAAAAGACGTTTTTAAAACGTCCAAAAAAACGTCCTAAGTCAGGCTAAAGAACTTCCTAAAAATGTTCCAAAAACGACCTAAAAACGTCCTTGGAACATTGTATGTTATTAGAACGTTATTTGGCCTGACTTAAGATGTTTTTAGGACGACCTAAAAACGTCTTGGTGTATTCGTGCCCACTGGGTATATATATATATATATACAGGGTGGGCCATTTTAATCTATCCAGCTAAATTTCTAGGAACCTAAGCAAGATGGAGAGAAATGGTTTAGACAAAAGTTGAAGAAGACAGAGGGGGGCACACAAAGGTGCCAACTCCCTTAACCTTAAAATCGATTTTCAAGGTAATTTCAAGGTAAAAATGATTTTTTAAAATGAGAACACCTTTTTTTGAACCTGGATTCAGAAAGAGCAGAAAATTCCACGTTCAGGTATGTACCCAAGTCATCGATAAATTTTAACCTTGAAGCTAATTAAAGGTCATTTAAAATCAACAAAGTTTTCCGGAAGGTCAAGTTCATTCATGAAGTAAATTTCAACGAGGAATTCACTGGTGACCCTCAATTTGACCTTGAACTTGATTTTCAAGGTCAACTATGTTTTTTTAAGTAGGAACTCCTTCTTTTGACTTCGGATTCTGAAAGAGCGAGAAATTCTACGTTCAAATGAGGCATCATTTATGGGGTCAGTTTGTATTTGTTACGGCAACATCGTGTAGAGATCTAGCGAGTTAAGGCAAGATCGTGTAGTGATCCAGTCAGTCAAGGCAACATCGTTTAGAGATCCATCGAATAAAGGTAAGGTCGTGTAGGGATCCAGCCAGTCAAGGCAAGATCGTGTAGAGATTAAGCCAGTCGAAGCAAGATCGTGCAAAGATCCAGCCAATTAAGGCAACATCGTGTAGAGATCCAGCCAGTCAAGGTAACATCGTGTAGGGTTCTAGCCAGTCAAGGCAACATCGTGTAGAGATCCAGCCAGTCAATGCAACATCGTTTAGAGATCCAGTCTATGAAGGTAAGGTCATGTAGGGATTCAGCTTCAGTTTTCTCAACAGAAATTGACATTTTCAAATAAAAATCATCAAGTATTGATGAAGGCCAACTAATTTGAGCTTTTTTAGGTTATGTTTGTGTTTTTTCCAGGCAAGAGGATATTTTCAAGTTAAACTCATCAAATATTGATAAAGGCTAACTAGTTTGGGCTTTTTTAGATTATGTTTCAAGCTCAAATTAGTTTACCTTTATCAATGCTTAATGCTTTTTATTTGAAAATGTCAATTTCTAGCGAGAAAAATGAAACATAACCTAAAAAAGCCGAAACTAGTTAGCCTTTATCATTATTTGATGAGTTTTACTTGAAAATATCCTCTTGCCTGGAAAAAAAACCAACATAACCTAAAAAAGCTCAAATTAGTTGGCCTTCATCAATGGTTGATGATTTTTATTTGAAAATTTTAATTTCTGATGAGAAAAATGAAACATACCTTAAAAAGACCTAAACTAGTTAGCCTTTATCAATATTTGAAGATTTTTACTTGAAAATATCAGATGAGAAGAGAAATTTTGAAAAACTACTGAAACTGTGTTATTAATTTACTGTTTTAATTTGATTCATCACCCTTACAAAATTTAAAATACTAAATAATAATCAAAATCTTAAAAACATGTTTAAAGAGAAAAAAGAAAAGTTACTAAAACTGTATGATTAATTTACTTTTTATGATTTTCCAAAATTTGAAACCATAAAAATAATGTATTCAAAACTTGAATTAAATACGTGTGTAGTAAGAGCTTGATCGAAGACATTCTCACATATTCTCATCTCATCTCATCTTAACAGTCTCTTCTCATCAGTCTTGAAGATTTCCATTGACATTTTACCATCAAAATTTTGTAAAAGTGACTAACACCTCAAACATGGCTGACTATCATCCTGATGAGATTGTGGATATGATAATGGTTTTAGGGGAAACTCATAATAATTATCATGCTGCAGCAAGACTGTACGCTGAACGATTTCCTAATAGACGACTCCCAAATTATTTGACAATAAGTCACTTAACTCAGGGAGCTCGTGATGGACATATGGTTCGCCAACGCAGGCACCGCGAATATGATGAAAATGATGCACTTGTTGTTACTGTTCTTGCAATCATTCATCTTGATCCTCACATCAGCAGTCGCCGAGTTGAAAGAGTGATTGGTATACCAAGAAGAACTTTTTTGAGAATTCTTAGAGCCCATAGATATCATGCTAATCATATTATTTTGGTTCAAGAGTTACAAGTTAATCATTTTCAACAGCGAATTATGTTTTGCCAATGGGCTTTGCAGATGATAGGAAATGATCCAGATTTTTTTAACTTTGTCCTTTTTTCTGGCGAGGCTAAGTTTCAAAGTGAGGGAAAACTCAATAGGCATAATTGTCATTATTGGTCGGATGAGAATCCTCATTGGTACAGATCTGTAAATCATCAAAGGCGTTGGAGCCTTATGGTATGGTGTGGAATTGTTAGCGGTTATTTGAACGGTCCTTACTTTTATGAAGAAAACGTTAATAGGCATACTTATTTACAGTTCCTAAGAGATCAGCTGACTGAATTGGTGGAAGATGTTTATTTAGAAACGCGACGAAGAATGTGGTTCCAGCAAGATGGTGCACCACCACATTTCGCTCGAATCGTACGGGATTGTTTGGATGAACATTATAATGGTAGATGGATTGGACGAGGAGGTCCGGTTAACTGGCCTGCTTGTTCACCCAACCTCACATCCCCAGACTTTTACTTATGGGGTTATTTAAAAAATGTTGTACTTGAACAACAGCCCACAACTAGAGAAAACATGCAAGATCGCATTCGTCAAGCATGCGTTGTAATTCCAAGACAAACTTTGCTTGGCACCGTCCGTAATTTCCAGAGACGTTTAATTTTATGTCTTCAAGCAAATGCAAGGAACTTCGAACATTTGCTTTGAAGTTACATAAATTAATAATATTAAGAACAGTGAAAGGCGGGGGAACGCACTTTAATCCACCCCCCAAATAGTGAGAGGCAAGGAGACTCACTGTAATCCACCACCCCAAAGGAAAATTGATGAATTAAATCTTAAATTGATGAATTTCTAGTATACGATCTTGCCTTAACTGGCTGGATCCCTACACGATCTTGTCTTGACTGGTTGGATCCATACACAATGTTGCTTTGACTGGCTGGATTCCTACACGATCTTGCCTTGACTGGCTGGATCTCTACACGATCTTTCCTTGACTGGCTGGATCTCTGCATGATCTTGCTTCGACTGTCTTAATCTCTACATGATCTTGCCTTGACTGGCTGGATCCCTACACGACCTTACCTTTATTCGCTGGATCTCTAAACGATGTTGCCTTGACTGGCTGGATCACTACACGAGTTCACTATTTTCCGTAATTCAAAAGCATTGTTACAAGACTCCGTATAATTCTCTTTGTTGCACAAGGTTTGCATATTATAATTTCCAGCCTTTAATTGATCTCTATCGATTTGGCAAAATCTTAAAAATAAAAAAATTTTCCGTGAAACCTTCAATTTGGTGACTGTCTAAACTATCTCCCAACATTACAGCAAATGTACCGAAATTATTAATGGTTTGTCCCTCAGCAGAAATCGATATTCCTTTCAATTCTAATATTTTCATACCTTTTAGCATCTCTTTCAAAATCAATTTCCAACCATGCAAATTCACATATTTCTCCCGAACTAATTATTATTTAAAAAAGTTAGAAGATTTGATTTGATTCATAAAAGAAATAATTATTATCAGGAATAAGAGTATAAATTGTCGTGGTCGGCAGGTTTCGTGGGCGAGATAAACAAACAATATTTAAATACACAAAAATCGATAAATGTAATGTCAAAAATGCTTTACCCTCGCTGAAGCCCGGGTAGAAATTTAAAATTGGTTCTTAATAGGCCCTGTCTAGATTGTCTATTTTCTGTCGAGGCACTAAAGTGGCAACCTATCGAGGGCATGAGTAGGTAATCCAACGAGGGCCTATTCATTGGGTCTTTGTAGGATCCAGACAGTTCCTCACTATACTAAAACCGCTTTTTTCAGTACTGCGCATGCGCTATTTTACTTTTTGCTTGGACAAAATTAATATTATTACTGTATCTGCTGAAACCATTAATGACTGAAAACTTTGACGGAAAATAACGACCAGACCGATGGAGCTGAAGAGTTCAGAACAAGCTCATGTAATAACACTCGGTCTTCTTTGGTTAAAGAAGCGTCGATAAATTTTGACTTCAAGCGTCCTTATTCTACAAAACTGAGCCAATTTGTAGGAACAATATCCACATTTCTAACTGAAGGTTGTGATCCGGGTTTAATAAATTCCACCAACTGAAAATAGTTGTTTTCCTCATCAGAAGACATTTTTGATGATTCGCACTTTAAAATATATGATAAAAATACACTCGCGTCGCGTCGGTTGTACAGCTACAGGCATCTCCGACATCTCCAATCCACCATCTTGTTGATCTTCCGTGGCTTATGGTCACGTGGCCAGTGCGATATTCTACTACGCATGCGCCACAAAGCGCACGTTTGTTTAAAATTGTAAAAGAGATGCGTGTGATGCAATATTTAATAATAAATTACATTGAAAAATTTTACGACTCTTCAAATGATAAAAAATCTTTAAAATACTATATGTTTGTATCTTAAATAATAATGAAAATATTAAATATTATTATATTATATTATATTATTATTAATGAAAATATTAAAGAAGTGCTATACGACAATAACCTGTCGAGGGCCAGTCGAGGGAATATCGAGATTTCCTATCTAGATAATCTAGCTGCGACCTTGTAAGAACCAATATTTAGTTTAGGAATAAAGAGACAATTTCTACCCGGGAGGGTTTATTAATCTTATTATTCCTATCACAATTATCGTCATTACCTTTTTTTAATTCTATTTCAACGGGTTCTATAAAATTAAAATATAATGTGTGTATAAAGTAGTAATATAATATAATGTAAATATAGCTTTTAAGTAACATCCTTTATACATCATATTTATAAAGAAGATTAGTTTATCTTTTAAAATGTTCATCTTGTTGAAAAATCTCTAAACGGTAGTTGTCTCATCTCATATAATCTTTCTGAGAACTAACCTGCCACATATCTCCTTAAAATTAGAATGAATTCTATTATGAATAAAATTCTGAGGATTATAGTTTTAATAGAATTAATTAATATGCAAAACATAAATCAACTTGAGGGAAAAAATTTAGAATTGAGTTTAATTCACGATCAAAATTTCCAGTTGTTAATCACACGTCTTACACTTGTCAATAATTCTAAATGCAGGCTATATTTATTTTTCAGACCTTTCGCTATACGATTCTTTTCTCAGTGGAGAATAACGCTGCAATTTAAATTGAATCGACCTGCATTGAGTGAGCAAGTCATTTATTCATTCTACAGATACATATACAGGTGAGTGAAATTCTCGAAGTCATTAATCTTCAATTGTATAGTACATTCTATTTTATGTGCCTTAATTCGTATTACGTCTATCTTGCTATTAATGATGTCCCGGGTAAAAATTGCTCCACTTGCTTCCATGATGACTACTTATGTCCAGTAGGGTTTATTAAGAAAACCATTTCGATTATCATAGGTCATCTATTCACCTTCTTTCACTTGTTTTAATTTGTTCACCAATGTCACATATTTTGAGAATTTGTCACCTTTTAATTTTTTATCATGGACGATTGATAATTCCCAAAAAATAAAATTCCAGGCATTATAAAATTGCGAGGCGCATGAATATTTCCCAATTTCCATTTGAAATAATTCCTATTCGACCGAATTTCATATTATCGAATCAATAATTGCTCTAATTTTTATTCACTACACGGAGATAATGTTTTCGGTAGCCGTTTCAAGTAAATATGGTAAAAATTGGATATACATAATAGGTTTTTAGCGATCTGTAATATTTATTTCTAGAATCTCTTTGATCTGTTCGTAACGATTACCGAAGTCGACGATTGTCTACCGAACTTTGGTAATCGTTACCGAACAAATCGTAGACGTTCTAAAAATAAATATTACAGATCGATGAAAAGACACTATATCCGTGTAGAATTATTATTGTTCGACCTAATCTCCGTTTCTCCGAATTCACATAAACCTTAATTCCTATATACACTAATTTTCATTTGATCTAATTTATAATTGTCCGAATTATTATTATGTATATTTCACCTAATATCCGTTTACACTACTTTACACCTGTCCTAACTTCAATTTTATTATCTATTTGGTATTCATTTTCCTTTGTACGAGAATAAATAGCCTGGATTGCTAAAACTATTAGTTGACCCCTGCGGTGTCTTAGGTCAAACGTTTGTCAGAGTCGTTGTTTGAGAGTTGATGAGATACACCTGCTTGAATTGATGTGGGGCTTAGAAATCCCTAAATTCCTAGTTGTAACATGCTCATTTTATAAGACATGCACATTGTGTATGCTCGATAGCTAAATTTCTATGTTTATTTTAAATTGATAATTATTATTTGAAAAAGGTAGAAGATTTGATTTGATTCATAAAAGAAATAATTATATTCAGGAATAAGAGTATAAACTGTTGTGGTCGGCAGGTTTCATGGGCGAGATAAACAAACAATATTTAAATACATGAAAATCGATAAATGTAATGTCAAAATCAGCTGTACAAATGTAAACAAAAATAGTAGATTAGGCGATGGCCGTTAAATCGACGCTAATATTATATCTTGCCAAATTCACACAATCAAAATCAAAATATTACCAAACAAAAGATCATTATAAAGTTACACATAATAAGACCTCAATTAAGGCGAAATCACCAATAACATGAATAATCATATTGTGAACATATAAAAAATCATGAAGTAAAATCATTCATGATATAAGTAAATAACAGCTGAGAGGTAAATTCGGAAGAGAACGAGAAGGGCGGCCGTACTCACACATACTTGTTGACAAGATATCCGTTAAACACACTCGAAAACTAGACGACAGACTCGAAGTCAAATTCAAAGATGGTCAATGAAATTAGAGTCGATTATTAAATCGTAACTATCATCTTGGAACACGTAAAGGCATCTTGATTCCTCGCCTTTTATTCTGCGTTCTCTACGACATTCTCCAATCATCAATTCAACATCGTAGCAAATAAAATTCAATAGGCGGAACCAAAATGAAACCCAAAAATAGAATAGAAACCAAAACGCCACGTGACTTGCGGCTTGTTCAATTCTCCTTCCAATTGAAAAATGTGTTTATTCAAATCTCATTAGAAGTATGAGTCTAAGAAAAGGAAATGTGAAGAACTGATTGTCGTGGGAGTCCCTCGAAAGCCTCTTGAGAACCTCTCGTTCACCTTAAACCATAATGCTTTGGTTAAGTCAAGAACACTTTAATAAGGATACTTAACTTCGGTGGAGGGGGTGATATAGAATATGTGTCAGATGGTCCGGTATAGCTGCGCTAAAAGTAGGGGAGAGCTGGGCACAGAGGAACGGCGGAGCACAGGGGTTCGCTTTAATAAAATTGTATTTTGTGGGACCAAATCTTCGTAATGGCCGTAATTACATTCTTTAGTGACTATTTCAGTTTGTGTCAAGTCGAGACGCATTTTGAATCAACGCTTTTGGGAAAAAAATATAAAAAACGAAAATTCAAGGAAAGCTTATAAGAAACTTTCATACATATTGTTGAAGCCTAAATTCATTTCAACATTGTAAATTTCTAAAACCGTAATCTATAGACAATATTTTCAGATATTATAAACTTTCAAAATCGTCTTAAAACTCTATATTCTTGCGACCATTTGGACATTGTAAAGTCCGGGTTTTTCCTAATCGTATTTTACAACTTTGGTTTTTCCCAATCATGGTTTGACCTTAGAATTTTACCAAGCACCTTTATACCTCGAGTTTTTACCAGAAGCCTCTGTAGTACCTCATCTAGGTAATCACCGGTCCAAATAGTTTTTGACCTGACATAGCGTACCTCCGTACAGATGTTAACACCCCCTCTCCAAGGGTTTTTTCTAAGTGCTTAGTTTTACCTATGTACCTTCAAATCAGTCTTCCTGAAGAGATGCTAAACGAAAGATCTTCTCTTATATCGGCTCCACATTCATTTGTAAATGTAACAATTACCAAATAAATATACTTGATTTCTTATCAATCGACGTTTCTAAGTGTTATTATCCTATTTTGATATCCTTGTTCTTCAAGAGTTTAACGTATAAATTTGTCGTATTAGTGATCCGCAACGCAACACATATATAGCCTTTTCATTTGTTTATAAGCACTTTCATTGTTGAAATGTTTATTAGGTATATGTTAGTGTTCACTAAGCTTACTTTTTGTCGCAGGTTCGTTACCGAAATGTTCGCGATGTATTAAATATAGGTTAGCATTGTTTATGAATTGACTGCGGGAGCACAGAGGACCAAGTAGTGGTGGGGCACACAGGACCCATGCAAATTGCGACTATAAATTTTATATCCTCACTGTTGATAAAATATTTTTATTTATTTAAATATTTTTTATTTTAAATGGTGCACATGCATCATGATGCATGTGCTGCAGTAGACGAGGAAGATGAATATATAATTTGTTTGAACTGTTCTTAAACATTGTATAAAAGTTCTATAATTTTTTTCTTTATTTCTTTTTTTAAAAACAAAATACGGTTAATAGTAAAAATTTATATTTTATATATGAATTACATACGCAGGGCACAGAGGTCCAAAATTTTTTTTCAAAATTTACCATTATATACTCGAATTAAAAATAATAATGTATTCTAGCAAAGCTAATATCGAAAGTAGATAGTTTTTGCCGAAAGAACGTTAAGCGGTCCTCTGGCCCTGCTCTCATGTTATATTATGAGCTCCTGATCAGCTTCGACTTTTTCTCTGGTTCCAACTAGAACAGCCCTTCTTCTCAGTTCTTTTTCTTGCTGGCGAGCAACGTTGTAAACCCTTTTATGAGTTTTACATGGGATTTTCATCCGAGTTGAAACATAGTAATTAATTACTTCTCTTGTCAATGATTTTTTGTGTATTTTGCAACCAACAAGCGTGATTTTTTTCAATCAACAGATTTTGCGCTATGCGTTGGAAAGTGAATTTGCACAGCTGCTCTTGGCCGATGGTTTACAAAATTGCTCTTTCTAACGTACTTTGAAGTTAAACGAGTGAATCAGATGGATATTTTAAGCATCCATAGGGTAAAAGATGAATCATTTCATCCTTAGGAGAATCTGCGGCGCTCTTTTATAACAAATAAGTACAGTCAATACAGTTCGTCCATTTGCTGATCTTCCTTGCGCAACGAATCCCGAGAAATAACTTTGAACCTACTCGTTCAAAGTGCCAACATTATAATCGTGGTCGTGCCTGCACTGAAAAAAATTTGATAGAGATACTGTACTACCTCTAGTTCTCGTGCCTCACCACAATAAAGGGCGACTGCAGCGCCGTTTTAGGTTAGCAGCTATACTTTTTTTTTTGGAGAAACTCTCTCCCTCTGCCGGAAGGAGCGCTGTCTTCCTACCAGTACTGTCAACTGCTCTATCAAAAAGGAGCACTGCTGTCCCACAGTGGGCACGCAGCGTGCCCAAATGTAAGTAGCGCAACTCTTCTCGCATTTAACATCTCTATCACATGGGACAGCAACTGTATCAAATTTTTTTCAGTGTGGCGATTAATTAGGTTAGATCAATTAGGCAATCTACAAGTTTCTTCCACACGTCAATATTATTGCGTACTTCAAGGTTCTCTACGGTCAACAGAGCTTCAAAAATTTCTGAGCCTTCAACGTTCGATCCCTTACGGGGGTTTAACCAGCGAATAGAAGCTTATTAGCCTGTACACTTGAATAAAAAGGAATGGGTCCGGTTTATTGCATGAACCGCAACATGAGTGTATCATTGCGAACATTCCCTGTAAATAATTGAAAATATCCAGTATATATACGAATTTGCATAACAGACAATAATGAAAATTAATCTATGTATTAGGTGTGCAACTTTGCTTCCGCCGTTTTTTGATAGATGACTGTAGCGGTAAGTGCCGGTTGAAATAGGCAGGTCAAAAATTTCATACAGTAAGCTTGGACATCTGTCAACGCATAACCACATCACCACATTAGTGAATTTTTGTTTGCATCAGAAGTGTATTCTCGATCGAAGATGTCAGTTTTCGAGCCAAATTCTCGTAATTTGCGGGAAGTGTTGATGTTCTGCTTTCATTTGAAGAAAACTGCGGCTGAGGCTCATCGAATGCTCCCAAGTGCTTACGGTGACGCTGCTCTTAGTGAAAGAACGTGTCGTGAGTGGTTTCAACGCTTTAAAAGTGGTGATTTTGATGTCGAGGACCGGCATGGCGGTGGAAGAGAAAAAATTTTCGAAGATTCCGAACTGGAGGCATTACTTGCTGAAGACTCGTGCCAAACGCTAGAAGAATTAGCAGAAACATTGGGAGTCACTCAACAAGCAATTTCGAAACGCCTCAAAGCCATGGGAATGATTCAGAAGCAAGGAAATTGGCTTCCTTATGAATTGAAGCCAAGAGACGTTGAACGCCGTTTCTTTGCTTGTGAACAGCTGATTCAAAGACAGAATCGGAAGGGTTTTTTACATCGCATTGTAACCGGCGACGAAAAATGGGTCCACTACGATAATCCCAAACGCAGAAAATCATGGGGAATGCCCGGACATGCCTCCACATCTACGCCCAGACCGAATATTCACGGGGCCAAGGTTATGCTCTGCATTTGGTGGGACCAGCTCGGTGTGGTGTATTATGAGCTGTTGAAACCGAGTGAAACTATTATAGGGGATCGGTATCGAACGTAATTGATGCGTTTGAGTCGTGCATTGAAGGAGAAACGGCCACAGTATCAAGAGAGACACGATAAAGTTATCCTGCAACATGACAATGCTCGGCCACATGTCGCAAAACCCGTCAAGACATACTTGGAAACCCTAAAATGGGAAGTCTTACCCCACCCGCCGTACTCTCCAGACATTGCTCCTTTCGACTACCATTTTTTCCGATCGATGGCACATGGCCTAGCTGATCAGCATTTCCATTCTTATGAAGAAGTCAAAGAATGGATCGATTTGTGGATCGCCTCAAAAGACGCATCGTTTTTTCGAGATGGTATCCGACAATTGCCCGAAAGATGGCAAAAAGTAGTGGCTAGTGACGGACAGTACTTTGAATCATAAACAGGTAATCACTTTTTCAGAATAAAGCCTCAAATTTTTGAAAAAAATCGGCGGAAGCAAAGTTGTGCATCTAATATATTGCTGACATAAAAGTGTAATTATTTTTCGTAGTGAGATGTTTCCATTCTTCCAAAAAGGTTTGAAATTCCGAAATGATCTGTAAGAATTTAAAAAAAAATTGTAATCGACAAAGAATATGAAAATATAAAGTTTTAATATATAAAAATAATAACACACCCTGTAACTTTCACTTTTTTTACTCTTTGCCATCGGTAGATAGAACACTGAAACAATACAACTCTATGAGCTGTATTTTCGGATCATTAACTTCAAGCTGAATAATTGCACATTACCATGAATTGTCTGTATTGTCCTCTGAAGTCCTTCGCATAACCGAAATGTCCATTTGAGTTATAATGGGAATCTTTCTTTCATTTAACTTATTTTTCGTGTTTTTGTGCGTATCAGTCCACTTTTTTTCGTGTATATGTCCTTCGAACCTGCTCTAGACAATTGGTAGCCCATGACTAGAGCTTTAATGAGCTTTTTAAAAGACATCATCGGGAGATTGCAATATTACAGAGATTATAAATTTATTGTTTAAAAAAATTTTTAAGTGGATAATTGTAAATTAATTACCACGAGAGCTTCGATGGACATAAGAAAGTTGCGTAGATGTTTCATTAGGGGAGAAAAGTCTGATCAAAATCAGAGACGACGCACTTGCTCGCTATTTTCATTGAAATCGTAAGGGTGGAGGCAATTTGTATCTGTTGGACCCACACTAAACATTGTCCACATGTTCCTGTTCCACGTTGCTCCATCCGTCGTTACAAGATGAACGTAAAGCCGATGATTTTCCAGTAGAAAATCATACAACCAGTAGCTTCGTTTATAAGTTTTGCTAAAACTTCCCCACTTTCCGCCCCTTTACTAAGTTACTAAGGAAAGCGGCGACATTTTGCCTATAATCGCCTCGAAACGGTTGGAAAATCATAAAAAGAGCGTGATTGGCTCGGCTTTTGGTCTGACGTCTAGTGTATACATGTTTAAAACAGTAAACCCGAACACAGATAAATTAGCTGATTAGGCGCTTAGTCATAATCTTATAACAATAAGTTAACCCTACCGATCTCGCAGGACTGCGTGGATTACTGTTTATTTTAGATGGTCTAGTTCGCTATCTTGAGTTGAGGTCGTTCAGACCGATCGTAAATTACATATGTGTGCGAGGTCAATACACTGATTAGGCGCTTAGTCATAATCTCATGACAGTAGGTACAAATGAGGGTTGGACACTGGTCTTGACGGTTCGACGATTTAGAGGCGACAAGATATTGGCACTTACTCGCACTTACCATCGGGGTGGAATGACCGTCTGTGGAAAATTCGACGGTTTTTATAAGGGTTTTAATGGGCTATAAAGTCCAATTGTCCTATTTCTACCCTTCTGATTCCAAGTATTGGTAGATATTATCCTGGCTGTGATTTTTCGCGGAAGAGTTCAGAGACTTTAGTCCAGAAACACCTTTGAGAGGGTGGAGTAATATTTTTATGTATCTACTAACACATTGGAATTATAGTTAGACGATGGTCGAATTCTTAGCCTTTGTGAATGAATGTAATTTCAAACTATTTTATTGATTAGTGATTTTATTTATTAATTTATGACAATAGGTGATATGATGTCACAATATCTTAAAATTCCTTTAACATCTATTAATATTATTCAAAATTCAATATTTTAAATTAGATATTTGCAAAATTCTGTACTAATCAGATTTCTGACAGCAATAATTTTTTCGATATTTTCGAGATATTTGATAACAATGTGTTCGATATATGGTAACATCACTTTTTTCTGATAGGAATAGATCCTGTGATGACTGCTAATATTAATTAATGTTAATTTATGAAAAGTAATTATATCATTAATTTATAATCTAAAATGGAAGTATACATATTATATGTATATTTAAAATGATGGAATATAAATATGAAAAGAAATAGAGAAAATGCATTGTATGAATGCGATCCTAGTTTCTGGTATATAAGTTGTAGGTGGCGTCAAGGGCAAACCCACGAAAAGCTTGCAAGTTCTAGAGCAACTAGTAGGGTGAACGTATACATGATTAAATTGTCCTTTGTTTTTATGCTACCCTAATACAACGGCACCGTCAGAAAGCTCTCTGCGTATCATTGTGCGGCGGGCTGAAAATTGTTCCTCCTCTATCCATACATCTATACTCAAAATAAACCTATTTTTCCAATGAAAATTTATACAATTCTAATTTAAGCAAATATGAATTTTGCCAAAAACTAGAAAAACTGTTTAATTTCCTCGAAACAATTTTTTGGTAGGCACAAAAAATTGTTTTGTTGTTTCAAAAACACTATTTTTTCAATGCAATTACGAACTTTTCAGAAGTTTTTTAAATGAAAATCAAGAGTGAAAAATATCAATTATAAAATATAAAATAAAAGACTAGTGGAAAATTGGAAATATAATTTATATATTAAAAATCCTTGTAATCCGACATTTGAATATGAAAAACCAGAATTTTAAAGAGAAATAAGCAAATGAAAAGTATATAGATTTTTATTCTCAAAAAATATCTTCCCCAAGCTCATTTTGTAAATTTGTGAACTTGAGTATCAACTTGTGATGTTAGGTACATGTGCGTTTACACGATACGTGTGTTATGTTTAGAATAGCTAACTGCGCAGCTGCTATTTTCATCCCCCACGCGTTATACAAGAGGGGGAGTAAGAAAATCTATAATTATAGAGCAATGGCGGCATCGGGACGCTTGCCACCAACTATTTCCAATATTCTCCTGATAGAAGGCTTCGTTATAACGACGCTTGACGTCGGTCCCGTCAAGACGCCGACGACGCGCAGTCGTATCCTATATTCATTTATTGCTCTCCTGGCTCTGGAGGACGTAGAAGCGCGGCCTCTGCTCGTCGACATTGTCACCTCGAGGTCGACGTCGCGACGCTGATTTACCTACTGGATCGCATGTGACCCTATAACAGTGGTACGTCAGACGACGTCTTCCAATTGACGGGCAGTTCCGTCAGATGTCAAGGAACGACCATGCATGCCACTGTTTTCACCCTCATGGTGTCCGGGTTCGGCTTTGAGACGCTAGGGCGCCGCGATTCGCTCAGGGGCGCTCTCCAGTCATAGTGGCTTCTCAACTTATCGATGCTAATTTCTATACATGATTCTTCTTCCTTTTTTTTCTATCTTTCTTCACATATAAATTATGAGGAATACAGTCATCACAGGTTGTCACCTATTCACCTGTAATTTTTAAATTATTCACGTTTTTTTTACCTATTTTGAGAATTATTCACCTTTCCACCTTTTCTCAACTCCCACAGTTAAATCTTATGAAAGATTATTAACAATTGGAATTATATGAAAATTCCCCGTGCAGAAATTTCCGCATTTAGTCATATTTAAAATACGGTTCTCACGAGGGAGTCCCTGGTCGTGAATTATATTTTCAATAAAAATATTTAAATATAATTTAGACATTTATTCTCTAAAATTATATTAAAAATTCCCTAAAAATAGGGAACTCCCAACATTTTCTACACCTAACAACTTAACGAAAATCTTTATCTCTAACTCGTCGAACGTAACTAAACCTCAAGGCGCTTGGAATATTTTGCAAAAATCCTAGGAAAGTATCACATAAGCCAGGGCGGGCGGTCTCGCATGCGTGGTCGCGTATGCAAATGGTCTATCTAAAAATTTTTTGTTAGCTCAAAAAAACTTTGTTTAGGCCAACAAAAAAAAAACTCAACAAACAAAGTAGAATTAAGTCAGCCAAAAATATCGCTAATTAAAAAGATTCACGTCAATGTAAACACATTTTTATTGAGAATAAATAATTTAGAATTTTTAATTCTTGAAATATAAAATTTTGTAATTCTTTATCTAATTTAAGGAATCTCAATAAGTCTCAGAAAATTTCTTAACATGCCTTTATTATCCTTCAAAATTTCGTGAAACTCCTTTAATTTTCATAAATTCACTTGATATTCCTTAAAATTATACTCAAACAGCCATAAAATTTGATTAAATCTATTAAAATTTCTCAAAATCCACTGAAGTTTTGTAAAATCCCTTGAATTCCTTAAAAGTTCTTAAAATTACTAAATATCACAGAAAATATCGTAAAATCCCTTAAAATAATTAAAATTCCCATGAAATTTCATGAAATCTCTTAAAATTTCTGACAATTCAATGGAATCGCGTAAAACTCCTTGAATCCCTTTGGATTTATTACCAACAAAGTCCAAAAAACATTATGAAGGAGTGTACACAATTTTTGTAAACTCGAAAAAAGTAAGAAATGTAATTCTTTTTCAGAGGAAATGCTGCTAGTCGATTTTCATGAGCTATTTTTGAAGTTAGAATTTTTATTTATAGTAAAGAAAATATTTGTGTGTTTTTTATCACAGATAAAATACATTTAAACCTTCACGGAAAGAACAGCTATGGTTGGTGCAGCCACTCGAATGTTGTTGCAAGTGATATTGCTGACATATCCACATTTTTAGGTGGACCAACTAAAAAAATGTCTTAGCTGACCAATTGAATAGTTGTGCTGACCAAACCAGACTGGATGGAAGCGATATGGTTGGGTCAGCCATAGCTAAGATTGTCCCAAACAAAAGATATTGCTCCGTTTCTGCTATGGTCCAGCCAACCATATAGTATAGTTAGATCAACCGCGGTAAAGATTGTAATTCGAATTTCTTTGTTTCGGGTTTTTTCCGCGGGTGTTCATTTGGTATCATGCAATTGTTTTAAAGTGAGTCAAAACACGTCAAGTTTCCACTTTTCAAGTTTCATTTTCTAACTTTTTTCTAACTTTTTTTTATAAACAACTGCATTTTTTCATATGTTCTACACGCCGAAATTAATTTTTTTATTTACAAATAATATGCGTAAAAACATTTTATGTTAACAATTTGATTTGATTTTAACAATTTATTTTAACAATTGTATTTTATGAATTTAATATTTGTGGATGCTCGGATTGATTATACCCTGAAAAAAATGTGAGACCGCCATGTCGAGAGCTTAGGGTAATGGTTAGGTAGCTAGACTCGTGTCCCGTAGGTTCGTGCGTTCGATTCTCCCCAGTCTTGCGTGCGAAATTTTATTTGTTAAATTAAATAAGCGTTTAAATCTACAAATAACGATCAGTTATAACAATTTCCATAATATAACAGCGAATAAACCATGTTCTTAATTAATATTTTTTTAACACATTTTTTTTCAATTTTTATTTAACTCATCTTTTACTTTAATACTTTTACAGTCCCAATAATTTTATTGTGTGTACACGGAAAAAATTTGTTCCGGAAGAATTACCAAATTAGTTCAGAGACTCAGGATATGAGAATAATTCAGTAAAAGTTACGGATCTACTTATTTTAAATTTCACAGAACTTTTTTAAAGAGAATTACAGATAAATTTCTGGAAAATTAAAAAAAATTCGGGAAAAATTCTTGGAAGTGAGATCGGGAAAATTTCAAGGATTTCAAACAGTAAAAAAAATATTCCTATTTTTCTCTGCTTCGCGAGTAGAGATGATTTATAACATTAACATTATTAATCTGCATTACATATTATATATTTACACAGAAATGTTTATATTTATACTTAATGTACTTTACACATATAATCGCACGCTCTTAAAAAATCTTAAATGCCTTGGGTTTCGAACCCTCTTAATACGCATTTTCCTACCTAACCCTAACGACTAAACCTCCCGGCTATATCACGCTGGGGATACAAAAAAAAATCTTTGCTAAGCTTGACCGGGTCGGTTCAGGATGAAACGTGCGCAGATGGAAGACTGCGCATGCTGATTTACGGCAGAGTTCGGGAATTTTTCCAGTCCAAGATTCAGAATTCTCTTGGCAGAGGAATAATAAAAACTCTTTTAGATACATGGAAATTCTCCTGAAGAATCTTCCGAAGATTATCGAACTGTTTTATATTTTCTTCGAAACTTATTCGTTATATTTCATTTTGACCTTTATAAAACACACTTTGATTGTTTACTGTGAGATCGGTAATTTTCTTAGCACGGTTCGAGCTATTTTCCTGAAAAATTCTTTGATATCTACCGAATTTTTCTCATATCCTCAGTCTCTGAACTAATTCGGCAATTCTTCCGGAACAAATTTTTTCCGTATATAAGGAGCGTTATTAGTTTTTATTAAATCCTCATAAAGTCTCCAAAATTAGAGAACTTAGGAGAATCAAAAAAAATTTAGATTTCAACTTAGCCATACTTCTTGTCAGCATTGTAAAATACATTGGATGAGCCATTCATTTGCAGACACTGAAACATTGAACTACCTCGTTTTTAATTTTAATCACTTGATTTTTTAATGTTGACCTCGTTTTTGTCGCACATGTTGAAATTTTGTGAACCGCTTTAGTTGAAACATCATTGGCAAAATCTTTCCCATCCTTAGCTGATTTTTTATAATTGTTTACTAATATTTTAACTCCAGGAATGTTGGGCGTGATGCACTCTCTTTCTGTTGAAGGATCATGACCAAAAAACTTACAGTTTCCAATGATAGAATCCACTTTTTTATTCAGTTCATTACCCACCTAAGAACAATCATAGAATTAGTTGATCTAATAATTATTGCAAAAATTAAATAAATCATTAATTATCATAAACTATCAATACAGGCTTTTAAAAAAAATAATTTTAGGGATTTTAAGAGATTTTAAAGGTTCATTGGCGTTAAATTTCCAAATATTTTAAAGAATTTTAAGACAATATACTTAAGAAGATTTTTATTCATGGAATTTTATGAAATTTTAAAGAATTTGAAGGAATTTTTTTATTTTTAAATGAACAAGATAATTAACTATTTTTTTTAAGTTTAAGTTTTTTAAGTTTTTTTTTATTTTTTTTAATTAACTATTTTTTTTCTCAAAGAAAAAAATTTTTTAATATTATCATTCATATTTTTAAATAAAATGTATTAATATTAGATTTTTGTCTTTTTTCCGTCGCAAGATTTTGGATCCGCTTTGAATTTTGGATATTTGAAAACATATAAAAACGAAAATTTTTAAAATGACAAATAACCATAATTTCCTTAATATTGAATTAAATGTATTAATCTTATATGTCAATCGATTCGTGTAGACATACGGAATCTTCCTTTCCTTTACACAAGCTAGGTAGAAAAATCAATTTTACAAAAATTATAAATGTACGCATCAAAATTTTTTAATTCAATATTTTTTAAAATCCTTGAGCACATTCTGGAGATATTGGTTGTTCAAGCATTTTAAAAGTATTGGAAAATGTAACGACTACAAAGCTTCCTCTATCAGGAAGGAAAACAATTCTAATCTTTGATAATCGAGAATAAATTTCATACCTGAATTGTAAAATCGATTAGATTTGAAATTGAAGGGTAATCGAGTAAAATTGTTCGCATTTGACACAAATTCACGACATCGGTGGCATTATGAAAAGCGATTTGCAGTTTTTCAGAAGCAGATTTTTGACAAATTTCTACAACTGTGTTTTCTTTTTTGAATTTACGACTTTCACCCTATTTTTAAAATGTAAAATAAAAAATTTAATAATCAATTTAATTGTTAATAAATTAATAAAATTAATTTAGTATAATTAATAATCAATTTGTAAAAATGAGATTACCTCGATACTTTTTAAAGTAATTTCTGTTATGTTTTCGAATTCCTGTAACACACGTTCAGTATCTTCAGTCAATTGGACTTTGAATTCATGTTCGATGTCATTTTTATATTTTAAAATATCAGCAATCTGGTTTTTCACTTCAACTTGTAGATTTTTTAATATATTTGAAGTTTCATCATGTTTCTCCGAAAGTGCAAATGATACCTGGGACAGAAGCATTTTTCAAAAGTCTAAATTAGAATAATTTATGGACCACGAATTTTTTTTTCGAGATTATAATATTTTATATAAGATAAAATATAATTATTCTGATCTCGATAAAACTTACTTGAATGAGACAAAAAGCGGCAAGTGATATGATTTGCTTCATCTTGGAACTTTTAAAAAGTAGCAGAAGAGATTTATTTCCTAAATCATAAAGTTTCCGCTTATATTCAGCTTAAAATATTTGTAATCATGTGCAAACAAATACCAAAATTATATACCCTGTGTTCCATAAAATTAGACTAAAATTAGGTAAATATAAAGTATTCTGGGATACTGCATAGAACAAAAATGTACACCACTTTAGAAATATTCATGTTTGAAATGTAAATAAAGATTGTAAACCTATTTTAGATAATTTCTGAATACACAAGCGATTTTTATTTATATCTCAAGGACTAAGAGAGCTAACAGAAAAATAAAAATTATCAAACAGATCCCAAGTGGAAATTTACAATTGGCGTAGCACCGTTCTAGTACTGGCCAGAGTTAGGCAACATTGGTGTGGTACTGGAAGCCCAATACTGGCGCAGATCTGGCTGAGTGTTGGGATGATAACGCTGCTCAGTACTTATAGCCAGGTTTAGTTCGGTACTGGTTTTAAGTACTGGTGCAGTACTGGCCCGATGGCAATTAACAACTGGTACAGTACTGCGCCAATGGTGCCCCAAGATTCGATGCGAAAATAAAAAA
>UCOK01016059.1:0-10162 GCA_900474325.1 Synergus umbraculus
GAACTAGGAATTTTGCGAAGCTTATAGGTTCGAATCCCGCGGCGAATAAAAATTTTAATAAAATGCGATTTTAAAAATAGTGTAGTGATTGTTTGAATAATATTGAATAAATGTTGTTCTTAAATATGTTAGTAAATATAGATTATTATAATTATATAATAATAATGCAAAAGTTTTTTATTTTCGCATCGAATCTTGGGGCACCATTGGCGCAGTACTGTACCAGTTATTAATGGCCATCGGGCCAGTACTGCACCAGTACTTAAATCCAGTACCGAACTAAACCTGGCTATAAGTACTGAACAGCGTTATCAACCCAACACTCAGCCAGATCTGCGCCAGTATTGGGCTTCTAGTACCACGCCAATGTTGCCTAACTCTGGCCAGTACTAGCACGGTACTACGCCAATTGTTAATTTCCACTTGGGTGTTTGTCTTTGGCGTCAAGTGTTTTCTCATTGAGAGTTTAGTATTCTGGTCAAGGCTGAGAAGTAAAATTAAAAAATTGCACCTCATTTCTTCATCATTTGTTCACTCTCTTTGAAAGGAGGGATGTTTTCACTCTTCATTCACGCAGGTGTTCAGAATTCTTTTTTGATTTATGCCCCTCGGGTATCGAAAGAGCATTTTAAGAATAACCCGTAGCGCGAAAGGAAACACGAAAAGGAGAGCGAATTGATAGCGTGAGTCGAGTCCCTAGGGTGTTCGAAAAAGTGTGTCGAAATGATAAAGGCGTCGTTAGCTACTCGACAAAAGGGAACGTGTCGACTTTCCCTTTCCTAGGTGTCAAAAGGAAAGAAACCGAGTCGAGAAAATCGAGACTCGAAGTAAAAGGGGAGCAGGGAAGAAATTGGAAAGCGTGGGAGTACAAAATTCATATATGGGGTTGCATTCGAACCTGGTGAGGTAAAAAAGAATTCCATAAATCCCATAAATTGTCCAGTTTAGGCACTTAAGCAATATATCATATTTTAAACAAAGGTGCACCCTGTGTATATCGCTCGCTGATCCGCGGTTCAAAATAAACTCGTGAAAAAGTGGAGTGGGGGGGGAGGGAGTTACGCCCCTTTTACACACCGGGAAATCCCATAAATCCTTCAGCCTGCCGGGCATGGGTGACCGCAGTATTTTCTAATATTTTGACTCATGTCGCTTTCACTGGACCAATTTGGTGTTCTTTTATGCCTTATTTGCGTGTTTGGGGTGGAAATTTGTACCGCTGCGAAATACCGACAAACTCTAAGCTTGTCGAGCTCCTCGAGGCTACACTCACAATGAGACTGGGATCTTTCATTGTCGTGGATGATGGTTTTTGTCTGCTGAGACTTTCTGGTAAATTCTCCTTTGCTTATAGTTCGCGGTTGGAAGACGATTTTCTCAAAAGGGCTATAGATATGATAATGTTCTTCAAAATACTCTCAAAGTTCAAGAGGTCTCTTTCTTCGAATTGTGTAGTGTTAAATTTTCCTCCAAAACATGATCTTTGTTCCGTTATATTTGTCTATAAAAGTTGAATTTTCGTTTCGGTCTTTTTTAATCTGAAGTTGATTAGTGTAGGGCTGTATAGGACAAATGAAGGTGATCAATCATTGGTTCTGACGTCGGTAATCAATTATTTAATTAGTACACTATTTAATCAATTCTCTGATGCTTGTTTGGAGGATGAGGAGTGGGTTATGCTGGATCAAGGAGAGGAGAGACAAAGAGAGAAACTGATAGAGTAGTGCTAACCTAATACGAATGAGGATAATGCATTGGGGTCCAGACAGGCCTTGTTTATAATGGGTTGAACAAGGGTGCTAGAAGCCAGTGGGGGCCCTGACCCCCTAAGGAGCGGGCCTTATGGGGCCCCATTGGGACCGGCGGTGTTAACCGGCGGGCAGTCTCGCTGTGGTCGGTGTTTGCTCATGAGCCGCGCCTGGTATTTAGGGATAACAAGAGGCCCACTTCATCATCCGCCACAACGCAACGCGAGAACGACGACCCCATCATCTCTCCTCCACCCACTTTGTCCACTCATAATACATATATATAATAAGTCGCTCTTCCTTTATTTTAACTTTACTTTGGAGACTACCCTGGCGGAAGGTTCGGATAGAAAAAAATGTATCCTTTTGAATCAATTTCCATTCCGGAATTTGTATCCGAAGCAAACAGTTTAATTCCGATCTAATCCGAAGTCCGATCGAAGATTCCTGAACTAATCAATCCGAAGTCGATCTAAGAATTCCTATCCGATTTAATCCGAAATGAAAAAGAGGATTCTAATCCGGCCTAATCCGAGGTCTATTCTTGATTTCTATCCGACTGAATCCGAAGTCATCCAAAATTTCTATTCGACTGAATCCGAGGTTAAAGGAAGGATTTCAATCGGAATGAATCCGATCTAATCCGAGATCGAAACAAGGATTCCAATCTAAAGTGAAGGATCCCTGGCGGAAGGTTTGGATTGAAATTCATTCTGAACTAATCCGAAAATTTCTGAATCATTCCGGAATGTGTGTCCGAGCCAAATAGTTTCATTCCGATCTAATCCGAGGGATGTTTTCAATCCTTTTTAATCTGTGTCTCAACTCCAAATTCAATCCGAATGAATCCGAAGCTTACCTTTTAATCATTTTTAATCCGTGGCCCTTAATCCGGAATATATCCGAATACACTTTTTAATCCGTACTTCCAATCCAAATGAATCCGAACACACTTTTCAATCCGTACGTCTAATCCGAAACTAAACCGATCTCACATTTCAATCTGAACCGTCAATCCGAATGAATCCGAGCCTCATGAAAAAAGATTTTTTATTCCTTTTTAATCCTTTCCAATCCATCAGTCTCTACAAAGTTGAATCTGAATGAATCCGACTTTAAACCGAATGAATCCGATTGAATCCGATACCAAACCAAATGAATCCGATACTAATCCGAACAAAGTTTCAATCCGATTTCCAATCCGAATTAATTCGAGAAAATCCCGTAATACTTTCAATCCTTTTTAATCCATAACCAACAAAAATTTCAGTCTGTATTAATCCGATATTCAATCCGTTCACACTTTTCAATCCGTTATCCCAATCCGAAATCAATCCGAACGAATTTTAATCCTTTTCTATTCGTAGTTCCAAACTGAAGTTACCGTTCAATCCTTTTCAATGCGTGCCCCCAATCCTAAATAATCCGAAATCAATGTGAACTATTTTCAATCCTTTCTAATCCGTAGCTTTAACCCGAATGAATCCGAAACCAATCCGACCTTATTTTCTATCCTTTCCAATCCGAATGAATCTGAAAAAGTTGTGACTAATCACTTAAAAATAAAATTTATATTTAAAGAAATGTAAGTGCAAATATGTCACTGAACAGCATTCTTCACTTTAGATTGGAATCCTTGCTTCGATCTTGGATTAGATCGGATTCATTCGGATTGAAATCCTTTCTTTGAGCTCGGATTAGATCTGATTCATTCGGATTTAAATCCTTTCTTTGACTTGGGATTAGATTGGTTTCATTCGAATTGAAATTCTTCCTTTAACCTCGGATTCAGTCGGATAGAAATTTTGGATGACTTCGGATTCAGTCGGATAGACCTCGGATTAGGCCGGATTAGAATCCTCTTTTTCATTTCGGATTAAATCGGATAGGAATCCTTAGATTGACCTCGGATTGATTAGGATAGGAATCTTTGATCGAACTTCGGATTAGATTGAAATGAAACTGTTTGCTTCGGATACAAATTCCGGAATGAAATTGATTCAAAAGGATACATTTTTTTCTATCCGAACCTTCCGCCAGGGATGCTGTTCAGTGACATATTTGCACTTACATTTTTTTAAATATAAATTTTATTTTTAAGTGATTAGTCACAACTTTTTCTGATTCATTCGGATTGGAAAGGATAGAAAATAAGTTCGGATTGGTTTAGGATTCATTCGGACTAAAGCTACGGATTAGAAAGGATTGAAAGTATTTATTGATTGATTTCGAATTAATTAAGATTGAGGGCACGAATTGAAAAGGATTGAACGGTAACTTCAGTTTAGAACTACGGATAGAAAAGGTTAAAATTCGTTCGTATTGATTCGGATTGGGATAACGGATTGAAAAGTGTATACGGATTGACTATCGGATTAATTCGGACTGAAATTTTTGTTGGTTACGGATTGAAAAGGATTGAAAGTATTTTGGAATTTTCTCGGATTCATGCGGATTGGAAATCGGATTGAAAAGGATTGAAACTTTGTTCGGATTAGAATCGGATTCATTCGGTTTGGTCTCGGATTCAATCGGATTCATTCGGATTCAAATTTGTAGAAACTGACGGATTAGAAAGGATTAAAAAGGATTAAAAAATCTTTTGATGAGGCTCGCATTCATTCGGATTGACCGTTCGGATTGAAATGTGAGATCGGTTTAGTTTCGGATTGAATCGGATTAGACGTATGGATTGAAAAGTGTGTTCGGATTCATTTAGATTGGAAGCACAGATTAAAAAGTGTATTCGGTTAGATTTCGGATTCATTCGGATTAGGGGCCACGGATTAAAAATGATTAAAAGGTAAGTTTCGGATTCATTCGGATTGAATTTGGAGTTGAGACACAGATTAAAAAGGATTAAAAAGGATTGAAAACATCCCTCGGATTAGATCGGAATGAAACTGTTTGGATCGGACACAAATTCCGGAATGATTCACCCTAGCGAAAGCTTCGGATAGAAATTCATTCCGAATCAATCCGATTCATTCCGGAATTTGTATCCGAACCAAACAGTTTCATTCCAATCTAATCCGATGGAAGATTTCAATCCGAATTAATCCAAAGCCCATTCAAAATCTATCCGAAATTTTAATCCGACTGAATCCGAATCAATCCGTCAATCCGAATGAGTCAGAATTAATCCGAACTTTCCATCCGAATGAATCCGAACGAATCCGAACTTTCAATCCGAATGAATCCGATTTAATCCGGTCTATCCGAACCAATCCGTATGAATCCAAAAAATTAATTAAGATTCGGATTCATTCGGATTGGTTCGGATAGACGGGATTAAATCTGATTCATTCGGATTGAAAGTCCGGATTCGTTCGAATTGACCGGATTGATTCGGATTCAGTCGGAAAAAATGTTCGGATAAATTTTGAATGGGCTTCGGATTAATTCGGATTGAAAACTTCCGTCGGATTAGATCGGAATGAAACTGTTTGGTTCGGATACAAATTCCGGAATAATTCGGAAACTTTCGGTTTGGTTCGGAATGAATTTCAATCCGAACCTTCCGCCAGGGTATAGCTCCACCTTAATTTAGAAGGAAAAAGTACACGTAAGTGAGGACGATAAACAAGAAGTGCATGAATCTGATTCCGGGAACGTTGAATCGTAAATCATTCGCTTTAACGCGCCGATACGCTTCGTTCCGGGGTTTCATGGGGGCTTAGATTCAGATATCAGGAGGATGCTGTTGCAGTTTATCTTTATTCTGTATACTCTACATTATATACGAAAAAAAACGCTTCCTCGCTAAACTTCCTGGGGTCCACGTGCGGCCCATTGTGCAAAACTAGCACTAATGATTCGTTCTGATCCGGCGAGTGTCCCATTTCTTACCGGAAAGCAAAACTCACTCGGGGGACCATTCACGACTCGAATTGACCCTAACAGATCATTTCCGTAATTTTTCTGACAAAAAGGTCCAAGTATTATATGAATGCAAATATATGTGTCAATCGTTCAATTTTTTGCTAATTTGCTGGCAGTATAAAAGTAATACTAAATTGTAGAATAAATATAGTTAAATACTGATGAATCTCTCTTAAAAAAAATTAAATTTTGAATATTTTTTCTCTTCGTGTGGATAAAATAAGTCTGCTCTTATATTTCAGAATTTCTTCATGCTAGAAATATGAGATTTGCAGAAGAGATTGTCATAATAGGCTTCCGCTTCTCAAGCTGGGGTCATGTATGGAGAAAAATTGTCATCCACGAAAAAGTTGCAAAGGGAGGGGGTGTAGGTTAATGACTCGGTAATACGACAAGGGAAACACGCGCCAACCGGAAACGATTCAATCCCTTTGGCTCCCCTAATTTATCGTCCTTCGGGTGACGCAGCTTTGTAGTTTGTTCAGCGGATGGTGCGCGTAAAGTGCATCTTCTGATACGCTGAGATTCTGATATTGTTCTCCTGAACGAATTTTTTCTTCTTCCCCCTTCCTTCCGAAAAGCCTGATTCGATTTGGAATAATCACTGACGACCGGAAGTGATTGTGAACTATTCCCCCCTAAGTAATCATACAAAGTTGGCTTCAGTCTTCTCAAGTATTTCTGAATATTCTCTGGAATCTATTGAAATATCCAAATCGAAAAGAATTTCAAAATTAGAGTCGTCAACGATCCTGGGAAAGTTAAGAACAAAAACTGGAGAAATCGGCTATTCTTTTAAGATGTCTTTCGGGTGTCTTTAATCTTTCCCATTTTTCCAACAGTGGCAAGTTTTCTTGATTAGATCGAATAACATGTCATAGCCTCTGAGCTATTCAAATTCATGTAAATGTGGAGTAACTCAGGTTAAACATTCAAGATCACCCATTCACAAGATATTTTTTCCCATTGACAAGAAGCAGGATTCTCAGGGTGGTTTGGTAGCGTGGACTTGTAAACAAATGTTTACTAATTCAAATTAATGTCGTCGATACTAAGCTGATGACCAGGCTGGACATTTCGACTCGATCATCATGTATGTATTCTGTAACACGTCAAGTTTCTTCGGCTGCCTCATTTTCTTTGACGCAAACCGATGCTCACCTGGGAACCAATTTCTCCAACATTTTCTCTATCTTCTGCCCTTTTTTTTCCCTTTAGATCATGAAGATCTGTCGATCTGTTCGTCACGGTTCTTCTTCTTACATCCCTAGATATTACTGATATCGTGTCGAAGAATCCTGCCGAACATGCCGAAGTGAATGAGAAAAGTGCCTTTTTTCTCGACGCGAGATTTCAGATATTGCGCTCGCAATAAATTTCTCACCATTTTTATTAATACCTTCGAAGAGGGTAACATACCGACTGGTAGCAAATTAGAGGTTTCATCCCTTTGAATTGATTTCAGATATGCCCATGGGAATTCGGAGAAGAATTTTCAACCCTCGTCTACTTCGAAAATAAAATATTCGGCATCTATTGGGATATGTTGGATTGGACTAGTAAAACTGATACCATCAAATGAAACCAATGTTCACAGTAAAAGTAGTTCCTTCAGTAAAATTTAGTTCCCAGTGGGAAAAAGACATTTTCATCTTGAGGACGTCCTAGAAATCCTTAGGACGTCCATGTAAGTGCAATTGATGTCCTTAAGACGTCTCACGTCCAAAAGACATGGACGTCCTGATGTCTTAAGATGTCCTGATGTCTTTAGGACAACCTCATGATCTGAATGTCTTTTTGCCCACTGGGTTTTCTCAATTGCATTTATTTTTTGAAATTAGAAATAGATTATATTTGTACGAAGTGTGCAATTTATATGTGTAGGTTTTATAAAAATGTAGAGGCGCTCGTGATTCGCTTTAGGCTCGAGCCGTGCATCCGTGGACCGCAGCATCACACACGGGCTCCGACGGGGGATAATAACCAATTATTTTCGAGTGTATAATTAGAAAATTACGGAGTCAGGTCTAACGCAAGGGAGGGACCGACTTCCATCCCTTTCACCCCCTTACCTTCACTCACTCTTTACACTTTCATTCCCTCCGTATGGAGCGGCGTCAGGATTGAGATACAGATACCAGGACGCAAAGTATAGGTCGAGTAAGTGCAAGTCCTCTTCGCATGTGGACCTTCTTTCTTTCGTGTTGGTGAGGGTGTAGGGGGAGGGCCGACCTTATGGCCCTGGGCTACCGGGCTTCGTACAGTCCTAAGCGCTTCGTCCTATACAGGGTGTCACATAAAATATCCACCTCACAATCACTTATTTTATATACATAAAAATCTAGATATTTAGAAAAGGAAAATATATAAAATCCTAAATATTTTTTATACTGATGCATTCAAGCGAGATCTTGACTTTCAAGATCTTGTCTCTACTTCATGTTGAAAAAAGCAACGTTGCTCGGAAAGGAATATTTTTAAGCTCTAAAAACGGTTGAATTCACATCTGTATTAGAAAAAATATCGTGTGGATCACGGGAGGCAAAGTGGTGATTTTTCATCATTTATATTTATCATTTAATATTTATATTTTTGAGCTACCCTTTAGGTATTGAAGCCCACTTGGTATGCGGCTCGCGACTCGTTAAGTTATTAATCCGAAATTCTTTCGCCACCATAATTTTCGCCGCGTGATTCGTCTCAAATTATTTTCTGTTTGGTAGCGAATAACGCGACAATCGCTTTACATCCATATAACAAAGTCTACTCCCGATTTAAAATTATAAATTCATTAGACAATTAAATACGAGATACGTAAGCGTAACGCATTTGGAAAAATATAGAAGAATTTCTTTACGTCTCAGAAGTTAATTAAGGTTGATTTTATTGGAAAAAAGACTTCTGCAGTCTTTGAGAGCATGAGCCGACGTTAACCCTTTAACACACCCGGTACTGAACCACCACCCACTCGAGGAACAGGACCAGCCCTAGTGGATCGTGATACCCCGCGGACTAATGCCGATAATTGCATTTTGCAGTTCGTGAATTCCTTCTTTCCTTTCTTGCCTCCTTCCTCTTTCCTTCACTCCACCTCCCTCTTTCCTCTCATTCTCCAGTCCTCAACGATCCTCTTGTCCTGGTCCTCAGGCTTAAGAGCCTGGCTACCGCCTGCTATCAGCTCTCTTCGCTGATCTTCCCTCTTCACTGGTCTTTGAGCACGACACGAAACTCATATATACCTAGAAGTCGTATATGCGTAGATATTAAAAAAATTTCAGTTGAATTTAAGAAAGGGAGAAAGTTTAAGCAAAATAATAAGAAACATTTTCTATATTTGAGATTCGACTATATAGTAGAGAGAGCCTGTGAAAGAAGGCACAAATTATGGTTTCCTCACGGAAGAGAAGGTCTCAGGGTCAAGTCAAGCCTTGAGGAAGCGTGTCAGAATGTTCACGAAAGAGTGCTTCCTGCGCTTTGAACTGGGGGTCATTCTCAGAGAGTAGTATAATAATTTGCTTCGATTCTAGTAATCGATGTCCAAAGTCGTTCACGGTGAACTTAATGCATATTGAAAGAGGAAGTGGGACCATTTCGTCCACGAGAGCCGGTCAGCAAGTGTCAAAAGGTTATCCTCGTTCTGGCTGTTATGTCATCCTATATATCAAAGATCCCAAAGGGCTAGAGAACATTGGAGAACAGTAGGCGCCACTAAATGAAATTCAATCTTTGACTGAGAAGGATTTGCATACTTTCTCCGCTCGGAAGCGAAAGACTGTCAACGCATAAACATTGCATTAGCATAGAAGGGCCGAGCTGGGATCGATTCTCGGTTCCCGTGACTTTGATGCGAGCCAAGGCGCGAGGGGGTAAAAGAAGCACGAAAGGAATCTCCGATCTGATTACTCAGATGATCTTCACGAGTTAACTAATGTCTGCTAATGGCACCATCCTAATGTTCCAAGAGGCGAAAGGCCAACTTTTATATACCTGGTAGCTTGCTTCCAATCGTTTGGGAACGATCGCGATCGATATTAACAGAAGCCTAGGCAGCAACTACTTGACTCCATGTCGAACGCAGAATGACGAAAGGAATCGATTTACATGTCGATGAGCACGCTCCCGAGCATTTGTTTCGTTGTAAGACAGTAGGAATGGGAGAAAATAGTTCGATTGATAAGGGGCTTGTTTTACAATCGGGGAACGATATTTTTATTCATGTTCTCATGGGTCCCATCACGTCAAGCGGTTGAATGATTTCCTATGAGTTGAAAAGGTCAAGTTCTATTTATACCCAAGTGGAAATTACATGGTAAAGCCTATTTTATATGTGCCAATATTGGGTAGCCATAGCTGGCGTAGTACTAACTTTACCATTGGGTCAGTACTCTATCAAATGCAAATTCCAATATCGGCAGTCCAGAATCGACCTAGTACTGGCTTTGTACAGTAATAAAAAAAATACCAGCACTGGATCTGCGGATTCATGCCAACTTCAAGGCCAGTATTGGTACGAAACTGGCAAGGATCTAAAC
>UCOK01016065.1:0-50828 GCA_900474325.1 Synergus umbraculus
AACTAGAATAGCTAAACTACAAGAACTGAATCGTAACAGCTGGATTACAAAAACTGAACTGCAACTACTAAATCAAAACCACTGAACTACAACAACTGAATAGCCACAGCTGAACTAGAATAGTTGGACTAAAACGAACTAGAGTAGCTGAACTACAACTAGAATAGCTTGACTATAGCAGATGTCTGTAACAGCTGAACAGATGTTCATGTTTTAGGATAACTTAACATCAACTGATGATCTACTACAGCTAAACTGGTATAGCTGAACTTAAACCAGTGTAATTCAACAGCTAAATTACAATAGATGAACTAGAATAGCTAAACTACAAGAACTGAATCGTAACAGCTGGATTACAAAAACTGAACTGCAACTACTAAATCAAAACCACTGAACTACAACAACTGAATAGCCACAGCTGAACTAGAATAGTTGGACTAAAACGAACTAGAGTAGCTGAACTACAACTAGAATAGCTTGACTATAGCAGATGTCTGTAACAGCTGAACAGATGTTCATGTTTTAGGATAACTTAACATCAACTGATGATCTACTACAGCTAAACTGGTATAGCTGAACTTAAACCAGTGTAATTCAACAGCTAAATTACAATAGATGAACTAGAATAGCTAAACTACAAGAACTGAATCGTAACAGCTGGATTACAAAAACTGAACTGCAACTACTAAATCAAAACCACTGAACTACAACAACTGAATAGCCACAGCTGAACTAGAATAGTTGGACTAAAACGAACTAGAGTAGCTGAACTACAACTAGAATAGCTTGACTATAGCAGATGTCTGTAACAGCTGAACAGATGTTCATGTTTTAGGATAACTTAACATCAACTGATGATCTACTACAGCTAAACTGGTATAGCTGAACTTAAACCAGTGTAATTCAACAGCTAAATTACAATAGATGAACTAGAATAGCTAAACTACAAGAACTGAATCGTAACAGCTGGATTACAAAAACTGAACTGCAACTACTAAATCAAAACCACTGAACTACAACAACTGAATAGCCACAGCTGAACTAGAATAGTTGGACTAAAACGAACTAGAGTAGCTGAACTACAACTAGAATAGCTTGACTATAGCAGATGTCTGTAACAGCTGAACAGATGTTCATGTTTCACGACAGCTTAACATCAACTGATGTTCTACAACAGTTAAACTGCAATAGCTGAACTTACCAGTGTAATACAACATCTAAATTACAACAGATGAACTAGAATAGCTGAACTACATCAACTGATCTGTAACAGCTGTATTACAAAAACTGAACTGCAACTGCTAAATCAAAACTAATGAACTACAACAACTGAACAGCCACAGCTGAACCAGAATAGTTGGTTTAAAGCAATTGAACTGGAGTAGCTGAACTGCAACTCTAAATCACAACTACTGAAACACAATAACTAAACTGCAAGGTCTGAACTACAGCAGCTGAACTACAACAGCTGATCTGAAATCAATGTCTTATAATAGCTGATCTACAATCAATGTTCTACAACAGTTATTGACGAAGTTATTGGTGTAAATTCCAGGCTCTTGAACAAAAATGATAGTTACACCTTCAAAGACACCTAGTACACTACTATTTATACTACAATATCATACTATGTACAATCCTAATACGATACAAATCGCACTTGATGAGCGACAATCCAAATCCCGTTTCGTGATCGATACATATCGACCTGTCATTTATTGTTGTCGACACTCCTGTTCTGGCTTGTTATTAAATCTTATATTAGCGATATCTTAATTGTGGCTACCTATCACCCGCATGTTGCACGCATACTCAAGCGATGACAATTAACTGCGCGTGTGTTGCTCAGCTACGATACACAATGGATACCACGTTCAGTGATTACGCGATACACGTACGCTCGATACAGATCCCCTATCAAGCGCCCTCATACTAGTATATCGACTCATCCAAAGCGTAGCGTTGTCTAATATCCCAATAGTGGGTGTCTACACACACAGACACACACAACCGTATATTTATTATATGTGAATATATATATATATATATCTACGCATATTATATTGTTAATCTTGAAACCGCGTCTATAAGAATCCACTTAATGAAATTTCCGTTGGACCCCGAGAATGGAGGGCTCCAATTGGTCGGCTCTAAAGGAAAGCGACCACTAGAGGGTGGCATTGTGGAGCAATTAATAATGTCATATTGCGAGCCCCTTTTACCTCCTCTAGTCCCTTACGGTCTGCCTACCCCATTTCTGGTCTTTCTACCCCTTTCTGGTCTTTCTACCCCTTTCTGTGCCACTCAACCCTCTGAATTCCCCCACCTCATATTTTCTCCCACTATTCAGCTACCCTTCCACGAATACGGTACATCGCCCTTAGCATTATAGAGGATATATATATATATATTGCTTGAATATAGGCTGTTGTGAATATTACATTCCCTGTGTATGTAGACCTGTAGGAGATGCCCTAGCAGACAATAAGATAGCCTCGCAATTAATTCTCAGGCTTTTGCTAATTAAATTTTTGACTCCTCCTTGGACCTAAGAGGGCTGAGGTTCTTCTTTTACGCCTCGTCCATTTTAGGAACGGATTTACGGCCGTAAGTTGTGGTTTTTATCAGTCGAGGTTCTTAAGGTCGACGCAATTTAACACTATAAGCAGAGGGTGATAATCGATTGGCGGAGAAGGAAAACGATCGTTTAAATGCTGTTATGTGGATGGCTAATGGATTTGCTTTATGGTTGGAAATGAGAATGTAGAAACAGCTTTTCTTGGATTCTTGGCTACAATTATAAACTGAGGTATTTGGTGTGTAATGCAAGTAGACGCGTGTAGGACTGCAGATACATTTATCATGCCGGAGCAAATATACTCGTTAGAGAGTAGACACGTATCCGTGCGAGGTTTGTCGATGAGAGTATTTAGTTGCAGCGAGATAATGCGAGAGCACTTAAGAAGGCAAAAAACGAATTGTCGTAAATCTTGCGAGGGGTGGTGATGATGCATGGAGAAACAGTGGGAGATTGCTGGTCAAGGGTGGGGGTTGGTGGGGTCATTTAGGACACGGAGTCCGATTCTCTTCGGCTGTAAACGACTCTGCACGCGCAACCCCTACCTCTCGTAAAAACACGGCCAGACCACTTCGACGTCTCTCAACTAATTGACAACGAACACATTGTCTTTCTCGGTCCCTTCTTTGAGATTCCTTCTACTTCATTGTACATCATCCCTGTCAACTGCAACTGTTGTACAGTTTTATAGATGACCAGGTTTTACAACAACTGTACAAGCTTTGGAACAACAGCTCTACACAATGTATAAAGTGAAGATGGTTGTGAAGGTGGACAGTGAAGGTATTGGTTGCATGTGTAGATTGGATCGTAAGTTGTCCATTGACCCTCCGCTTTTCCAATAAAGAAAAGCGTAAGTTAGATGCTTGCGTTGGCGGGAAAGCAGGGAATTGTTCTAGAGAGCACGTAGCTGCACTCATAGCTATTTAGTGGTGGTAGTGGAGCCAGGTATAGAATATAGTGAAGCCTACGTTCCTCATGGTTTTCCATGGAGCGAGAGAGTGAAGGCAGACCCTGGCTAATTAAAACCGCGAATAGTAATTAATTAAGCGGACGTCAGAGAGTGTCTAGGATTCTAGGTGGGCAGGGGCTCTCAAACCACGTGCAAGTCGCTGCTCTACTCTCCTCGTGTCGTCGAAAATCAATGTCTCGCACGGCGCTTTGGCGCGTGTCGTTAAACACTGGCGACCTGCCATGATTAAAGACAGTTACGGAGAGAATTGGAATGCTCAAGAACGACAGAATCTCGACTCGATTGCTTACATAAATACAAATTTGTGTCTACTACATTTACTACAAAATATACTGTCTTCATTTGCAATTCGTGAATTTAGAATGAATTATAATGTTGTTTCTCATGAAGGGATACGCAATTTTCGATGTTTGCAATTAAGTAAATGTACTTTTGAAAATTTCGCAAATTTAATCAAGGTGGATTGGTTTTGAAAACAATCAATGAGACTTAATCTTGATTTGTCTGGAACTTTGAGATTGATTACAGTGGAATTACTAATCAGCTAATTGGAGGGACGTCCATCAACCTCACTAACAAATGGAATTGCTTTGCCAATCAGCTGAGTGATGTTAATAGATCTAGGGTCAAGTCTCTATCTACACATCTACGGCAATCTCAACATCCAGTGTATCCAACTTCTATTTGTACATGAAGAGTTATGTCTGATGAGGTGTTCCCAGAAAAAGAGTTGTTTCTACGTCAAGAATTGTTTGCAGAAAAGCTCAGGATCCACTCAGCTTTTGATGAAAAAAGATGAGATATACCACTTCGAATGGATTTTAGTGAAACTCGATAATCCTGAAGTGAAGTGTACTGTTCAATGTACAACCTTGAATATATACTGAAATTATTGAGGAACTTCAATGAAAACCTCTTTGTGGGAGAAAAATGGTATTTCTGTAATGATTACTAAAATCCTAGTGGGCGCAGTGATATTAAATACCGCATATTTAATTTGACATTTTACAACCTCAGTAATTTTGCAAGACATTCTATCTCTCGAATCTTGATATTTTATTAGCAAGAGATAAGATCTGTATCTTTTAAGCAAATGTGAAGACAAGGTCGAATCAGTGTGGCGGCTTTTGATCATTATAATTTTTTTCTCTTTTTTACCATCTCGATAAGATAACAGCAGGATTGTTAAGGTCTGTCAAGCAGAACTGCTTCGTTCGATCAAAGTATTAGAAGAAATGAATAAGAGCTGAATCTAAATGCAAAAAAGTTGAGTGCGAATGTAGAGAGAGAGTGAGGAGACAAATGAGTGAAGCGAGATCGGAGTGCCGCAACAATGTATGTGAAGCGAAGGAAACTAAAATGAACAAAGGAAATAAATAGCAAGAGATGTACATTGAAAACGTGCAATGTGGTTTTCAGGTCAATTTTACAAAAACTGTACCAATTTTAAAATTATACCAATTTTACAACAATTATTTACAACTGAACCTACTGTACCAATATGTCCAACAAAATTTGTACCAATTTCACCAATTCTGCATTATATAATACAAATTGTGCGAAATCTTAATAAGATAAACGGGTTGTCCTCAAGACATTAGCAAGGTGATAAAATAAATACGAAAAGTCGTTATCGTCAACTGATGTTTGCACTATCATCGTTATCGCAACAAATTACTAAATAATCCGCCTCATTCAGTATCGCAGAATGTATACTCAGACATAATTATTTGCTTCGGAAGTCGTATATCAGTTTTCAAGAGTATACGATAAGTGTATTACAAGTTCTGTTAAGAACAGTACAATCAACGATAAATTGTCCACAAAGAAAGGTTAAAATAAAAAGAAAGATTAAAACCATAAGAAAGGTGAAAAAAATAATAATAATAATGGTAACGTTCGATAAGGACGAGGACCGTTCACCTTGACTCGGTTGGATAAGCGTGTAGTTTTAACGATGTCTCCAAGTTGAAAACGGCGCACGGCACTTAACTTTTAATTAATATTATATAGCTAATTAGCCCAGGCCGAGGCGGGGTTTTGTATATTAATTTAATTTTCAATCTCACGGGGGAATTCTTGGCGCAACGTTAGTTTTAATCAACCCTCCTTCTACCCCTGACGTCCTGCCGCAGAAGCGAGGGCGTACGTGGCAAAAGGAGAAGGAGATAATGCAGAGAAAAGGACACAGTGAAAGAAGGTGGGGGAAGTAACTATACCTACTCGGCTAATAAAAACCGGCAATAAAAACCGCCCTCTAGGATCACCCCTGGGGGTGTCTCTTCTTCTCTCTCGCACACCCCCAACCTCTTCTCTCCATCCTTTCTCTTTAACCACTCCTCCACCTGCTTGGGATTAACCTTAATCAAATATTTACATTTTAATTCAACCTCCTATACCAAACTCTAACCCTTTATGATTATGCTCTTATCTAATTCCTAAGTACCACTTTCGGCAATCAAAATTTTGAGTGGTGTGTACCAAATAGGTGGAAATTGTAAATAATACAATATTTCTTCGAAATTTAGATTTTAAAGATGTACGAACTGTAGAAAAATTGTACCAATTGTACAACAATAAGTTGTACCAAATGTACCAGTTTACAATAAAAACTGTACCAGTTGTACTAATTATACAAGTTGTAAGTTCAGAGTTAGATTTCGGTGGTTAAGTAAGCACTTGAATTTAATTTCTTAATTTAGATTGTGATAAGGGAAAAACTGTTAATTTATGACTTTATTGATAAGGATCGATCCAGAATTAATATTGATAAAATAAGATAATAGATCGGAGTGACAATAACTGTCAAGGTGCACGCAATGTTGCGATGTTTATCAGCATCCTGCTATTTTGAATTAAAAACAGTATAATCATTGTCATCGTTTCTCTGCACATATGGTGTATAATTTCATAATAACTGCCTGTCGTATTATTGCTTTATGACGTAATATTCGTTGGAATGATATATTACACTCAAAGCTCTTGCGTTCTACTCCTATCTCGGAAAAAGAGCATTTTATAGCTATGTAGAGTAATAAAGTTCTTTAGAGATAAGGTAAAAATTGTTAATATATATAGAACCTCAGCTTTTAGTTTAGGCCTCATAGATTCTTACGGTCTACCCGAATCTAAAAAATGATGTATCGATTCTAGATATAACAACATATCTGAGAATGAAATTACTAATCTATATTGATTTATGAGAACGAATAATCTTATTTAATAACACTAGTTGATAAAATATGTGATTTAAATTGTTTATTAGAATTATGAAAAGTGTTTAGAAATCGTTAGAAGCCTTCATTATTTACTCAATAATGTAGAGAAATCTTTCAACCCTTGAATGTAAAATACTATTCCCAATACTGTAAAGAGACTATTTCTTTCGTTTTTTCTCACTTTTCTCTTTTTCACTATCCTCTATCTCGTCGCCTCTTATCGAACACAATATACTCTGACGTCGGCCTGTATACACACAATCACTAGCAGCCCTATCTTCGCCACCCCTAGCTTCTACCCTACGATGTTGGAAGCTACCCAGAAGGAGAGAGACCATGAGATAAAGAGGAAAAGAGCGAGATGGAGAATGAGCGGGATGAGGAAACAAGGGGAAAAAGGTTCTATATGCACTCTGCAACCCCAAGCAATAACATTAATTGCTATAAGCTCAATCACGAGCTGGGTACTCTCTACGTAATCACGGCGAGTTGTACGAAATTTTACAACACTTCTGTCTTTACCAATTTTACAACAACAAACACATCAATTTTTCAGCAAAAATTCTACCAACTGTACCAACTGCATCAATTTTACAACAATTGTACCAACTGTACCAATTTAACAACAATAATTGGACCAACTGTACCAATTTTGCAATAATAATTGCACCAACTGCACCAATTTTTCAACAAAACCTATTCCAACTGCACCAATTTAGCAAAAAAAATTATACCAACTGTACCAATTTTGCAACAAAAATTCTACCAGCTGTACGAATTTTCCAACAATAATTGTACCAACTGCACCAATTTTACAACAATTATATCAACAGTGCCAATTTTACAATCAACTGTACCAACTTTGCAACAATAATTGCACCAACTGCACCAATTTTACAACAACACCTATTCCAACTGCACCAATTTGACAACAACACCTATTCCAACTGCACCAATTTGGCAACAACAATTATACCAACAGTACCAATTTTACAATCATAATTTCACCAACTGCACCAATTTTCCAACAATTATACCAACTGTACCAAATTTGCAACAATAATTGCAACAACTGCAACAATTTTACAACAACGATTATATCAACTGTACTAATTTTACAACAACAATTGTGCCAACTGTACCAATTTAACAGTAATAATTGTACCACTTGTACCAATCGCACAACAATTTAATATTTCAAATCTGATCAGTTTAGTATGTTTGGATTACACTCATACTCAAGCCTGAATAGGTCATCATTAGGCTCGATTCGGACTGGATTAGTTTAAGGCTAAAACCTCGACGGGTTATCATTAGACTTGGGTTGACCTGGGTAACCTTCAGACTTGAACTTGAATGGGTCATTTTCACAATTTTACAACACATATTCTACCAACTGTACCAATTTTACAACAATAATTGTACGAGCTGTCCCAATTTTACAACAAGAATTATACCAATTGTACAAATTTCACAATTATACCAACTGTACCAATTTAAAAGCAACAATTGTACCACTTGTACCAATTTTACAACAATTTAAAAATTAAAAACTGGGTGAGACAAATTTTACACAAATTAAATTCTGATTAGGGTTACCCTCACACTCAAGCCTGAATGGCTAATCATTAGGCTCGATTCGCACTAGATTACTTTCAGCTTAAAGCCTGGATGGGTTATCATTAGACTTAGGTTGACCTGAGTAACTTTAAGACTTGAGCCTGAATATGTCATTCTCACGATTAATTTGAGCTGAGTTACTTTCAGGCTGAAGTCAGAGCGTATTACTATCAGGTCAAAGTTGACCTGAGTAACTTTCAGGCTCGATTCGAGTTACAGATCATCTTACCAAGATCGAGAATTTTGGATAAGTTTTCTTCCATGTTAAATAAGCTTCTAGAATTTGCATGAAAATACGTTATGATATAGCTATATACGTGTACATAAGTATGAAAGGGTGATAGGGGAAGCGGGGGACGAGGGAAGGGTGGTTAGAGACGGAAAGGAAGAGAAAGAGAAGGAGGAGGTGAGGCTGGTATATAAGGTATAAGGTAGTCCATTAGCGTTAATATTATAAACGTTAGCTGCCCTCTGGCCATCCTCGTATTCACATCCATACGACACAAGCAAATTGCCAACACAGACTCCTTCATACGTGGCTCTTTCGCCTAAGTACACGCACATAAATGCATCTCCCTATGTATAAGAAAATTTCCATCTGTGTTGCTTCCAGAGCACTTACTTAGGTATTCTGTTGCAATACGTAATCCTTGTTGCACTTTGCGTGGCGACCCGATTGAGATTTGATACCTCGTGCTGACTTTTTAGAATTGACATACTTTTATGACTTGTGGAATTGGAAATTTTTCAGGGAGATCATCGAGATGATCATCGCCTATAGTCTTCTCACTTCTCCTGACTGAGAGCTTGAGACCTTGAAGCAACTATCCTTCCTCGAATCTCGGAACAATACTCAAGGATATCTTCTCGTCTCTTTTCTGTAACTTGATCGTCGATTGAATCGCCGTGTGTGGTACCGACGGTTGCCACATGCCGCTCAGGGAATCGTGTGCGAGACTCGATAAGGACCTAATTATGTACGTGAAAGATCTTATCAACCTGCACTCGCCGCGTTACGTATAGCTTAAACTAATTGGACGGGACGATTCAAGCGATATGGACATAACGAATATAAAAAACAAACAAATATTTATATAGCTTCGCTTATATGCATTCACTTGTGAATGTGTAAATGTAAACAGCCCACCCTACTTTCGAGCCCACTCCTCAAAAATCACCGATATTTCAAGTGCCCTGGCGAGGCGCCAACTCCGACGTGTCTATAACTCTACTTGTGTCGTAGTTCCTTCTCTTCTCATTTCAGGTCCAACATTTTTCAAAATCGTATTACGACCATCCACATGATTAGAGAACCACGTGGTTTCGATTAATTGTACAAAAAAATATTTACAAAAATATTTAGTTCACGAAAATATTGCTGGACAATCTGAAATTATTTTACAATTCGGAAACAATAAAAATCCAGTAATTGTAGGTATAAGAAAGATGTTCAAGACACTTAACAAAAGAAATTTTCGTCTTTTTACGTCAAAGCATGATTTTTAAAAATCTCAAACGTGTCCACAACATCGTGACACGATCAGCCGACAACCACGTGGTCCTGAGCGCCTGCGTGATCCCATTGTATTCTACATCGAAAATTTTTACCAGAATCTCGCTCAATTGTTTTCTGAATCTATTTTTACTGGAAATTTCTCATTTTGCGTCTCTTCATTCTTGTTGCTAAAAATACTGTTCCGTGATCGAATATTCCATTTAATATTTTAGAATTCAACTCTGTTACTCAATTTCCTTCCTCTATCATTGTAGGCTCGAATCTTGTTAGAGTGATTAATTAAGAAATGCATCTTGCTAATCGAATATTGTAAAAGCGACTCTGTATTCATCAAACGTTGCTTCATTGATTATTGCACAAATTTTCAACTGCCAATATCTTATACTGTAATATGGTGTGTTGTTATTACTTCACTCTATTGTAACCTTCAGTCTTGTTTCTTCCAGTCTCGTTTCTTCAAGTCATGTTCCTTTAAGTCTTCTTTCCGTCATGATTCATTAATCCTACAAACCTAAATACTCGACTCTACATTCCAAAACAAAAATATTTTCCACTCTCTGCTTATAATCTTAACATGAAAATTAAAAATTTTTTTAATTTGTCCTCACCTTCATCGACTGCAATGTAAGCTGTTCCTTGATCGAAAATGTGATCCAGACAAGGGCAAAATAAACAAAAAAACACTTTCTTCACTCGACCTCGAATTTCTCTTCGAGGACCGACACTTCTCACTAACTTTATCCTTCCTCGATTATCAATAATGAATTCACGACTCCGGAACCGAGCTTATTTTTAGATTATCAAAATCGACTTAGAACGAAAATCTTGAAACGATACACGTTTTCCCAATTTTATCTATCCTACAACTTCTCTAGGCATCAAACGATTGTAAACAATCTTTAAAACTCTCCCTCATTCCAATCTTCAATCTTTACAGGCTTCAATTGGCTCTAATCTTCAATCTTTCAAGACTTCATTTCTTTCTCAACTTCAATCTGTCTCTAGTTCAGTATTTGCCTACTTCAATTATTGAATATTTCGACGACTCCACACTTGAATATTTTTTTTACTTCATAACACGTGTTTTCCAACTCGAGTCCTTTGGTCTAGGAACCTTCGAAATATCATTCCCACGAGTAAAAGTGATATCCTCCTCAAATATCAACACCACAACACACAATCACAAAAAAACACCAGATCGCACAACGCGAAACAAAACACGGAGGAGATTTTGATATCAGAACTGCTCGGCACGACGGCGGACGAGCGAGTGTGGCTCTGGGCGATTCTCCCACTCCCGCATTGAATTCGCGTGGCGGGGAGGAAGTGGTGGGAGCTGGAGGGGTGAAGGGGGACTCGCGAACGTTGGAGGGGGTGGACGGGTGCTAGACGGACGTGAGGGGCGTGAGTGAAGGTGGGGCATCTCTCTCCCTCTCTCTTTTTCCGCGACCCCCCACTGCCCCCTCACAACATCCCTCGCACGCTCAGCGAGTGAAACATTTCGCGGGTTTCGCAGGTGGGGTGGAAGTGAGGTTGCCCCAGTGTGGTGGGAGGCAGAGAAGACAACAGTATTCCGTTAATTGAACGACTCGCGCGACTGGTGTGGTATTGTCGAGGGGGATGGGAAGTTACTTGAAGTAATTACTTATTTTTATTATGCTCCGCCTCCCTCTCCCTTCCCTCCCAAACCCCCCTCGTGTCCCCAGACGTCCATTATGATCGAGAGAGTCGATCTCACTCGCTCTTTTCTGGATAAGGTTTTTCTGGTTTCAATATCGAAAATTGGTGGCTGCTTTGGAACTGACAGTTTTTTGCCCGGCTCGAAACTCAAATTTGACAATTGTTAGTCACAGGGAATAAAATGTCAATCAATTCGGAAGTTCCCGCATTGAATGCCATTCGTTTCTGATACAAAACGAGGTGCATGCTTTCGTTATTAATTTTCATCATCCTCGCTGGAAGCATTGAGGGATAAATGGGTGGCGAGCAAAACGTGGAATTTTTTGCCAATATGTTTCACGGCGAAATTCGAGCTAACAAGAACGAAGCGAATTCGAGGAGGAAAAACGCGATTAAGGACCAATTCTGCGAATCTTCCTTTGGCCCAATTAAGACCCGAGCGTTGAGAAGATCGAGAAAGCTTGAGAGTATTTAACTCTTTGGGAGTGTTTTTAACCCAAACCGGTTACAATCTTATACAAGAGCGAGGGCATTCGATTGGATTGGGTATTTTTTTATCGAGATTACGATTTTGATCAGTGATTTGGTGAAGTTGGTAAATGGAGAATTCCAGCCAGTGAGACATCTATGTTTGAATAGGAAATTTCAGCAAGTTTTTCAAAGAAAAGTAGAAGGAGTGACTTGGAGACCAGGGAAAGGTTCCGGGAAAAAACAATGGCCCTTCCCGTCTCGCGTGGTTTTCGGATAATTGCAGGAGATGGTCAAAAAGGTACCGCCGGACGAAAACTGGTGTCTCTGTCACTAGACATTAGGATATCTCTGGCAACAAGGACTCTCGAAGATGTCAGAAGGTTTTGGGATTCTTTCTCTGTAATCCAATGAGGATAAGATTTCTCTAATCCAAGACGTGAGCCTCCAAAGTGATAATTATCCTTTCGTAAACTTTTCTGTTATTAATTTCCATCATCTAAAGGAATCTAAAACATAAATTTGTTTAGCTTTAAATTTGTCCCAAGAAACGACTGGCGCCAAAAAATGTCGAATGAATTATTCATTCCTTTTGTTTACTTAAATTAATTATTTAGCTAAATTTTTTGCGAATTAGGATTCTTTATAGACTAATTTAAAAGACCATTAATTTTTAATATACATAAATTTAAAAAGTAGCTTTATGAATAGTGGAAGCAATAGGTTAAACTATTCCATTATTCATTGGTGACCACCCGTTTCACAAAGTCTTAATGTGACCAGAAGATTTACTTTTACACTCAACTATTTTGCTTTCCATGCCTGATAAGATCTTAGATTCCATGGAAGGTGCGGTTTGCGTCGTGGCCAATAAATTTCAGACTCCCAGGGAATAAAATATTTTTATAGTCACTGGAAATATGCAAAAGAAGTATAAATGACGTTAAAGTCCCGCGTGGGAAAAGCGAGTCGTTTACTAATGTTTGCCGTTTTTGGTCTCCGAACGATTAATAATTGATTTACTAGGTTTTTATTTAGATTTATGTAAATTCTAGAGGAAACAGGAAAGCCATTCAACCAAGAGTAATTCCACCGCCAACTTGCAGTTTTTTATATTATCTTTTCTTTCTTCCACTTCTTTTGAAATCAGTACAATGCTCGCATGATCGTAAAATCGCAAGTCGTAAAAGTACCTGGTCACCAAAATGCATTCACCATAAATGGTAGCATCGCGTGGGCGAGTGTCATGTCCTCCTAAAATCATTGCCTGTTAAATATCCCTCGATTCATGTAAATCATTCAAGAATCATTTCGATAGGTTCAAGAATAGGCTTTCAAAGTAGGTCGGAAAAAAACAAACCTTCTGCTTCATTTTTGTATTTTCTTCAAGTACTGCAAGTTTAATTAATTTTTAACATTTTAATGTAAGTGGGAACAGGGCTTCAGTGCCCCGGCTAATAATTAAACGAAGGCACTAAAGCCCTGTTCCTACTTACATTAAAACGTTAAAAATTAATTTCAAATTGCAGTATTTAAAGTAAATACAAACTTTCACTAAATTCCAGCCAGATATCGTCTTTAGTTTAAAAAAAGAAGCCGGAAAAGATATATTTGGTACGGAGATCAGTGTGTCTTGTTATTGGATTATGTTTTAAGAGCTGCATTTAAAGATTTAAACGTTTAAAGGATCTATGGAGGACACCCGCTGCGTCCTAGGTAAATGGACTGTAATTGGAGGGTTGGGAAGAGACTTGAGGAAGAAAAGGATGCTGGAACCAGGTTTGGCACTTGTTTGCCTTTCACCTCTCAGTTTCAAATTAGGGATGCTTTTCATTTGGCTGACGTCTGCCCCGCCTTTGCTCAGCTCCTGTGGTAGCCACCGGTCCTATACTAAATCGAAACTGGTCTGTCCACGATACAACGACCCTGACCACCAAAACCTGGGATCTCTCAAGATCCCACACACATTTCTTCAAATCCGCGCATCTCACACACATTTTAACTTTTTTTTAAAAAATAATTCAAGTTTTACAAAAGTACCACACCATGCAACCAGACAATGCAAACTCTACATTCATTCAACATTTATTTTAAAATTCCTCTCGTCCTCTATTTTTTCACGATTTCGGAGAAGAGATAAAAGGAGATAAAATCCTAGTATCCTATTATCTCCTGGGAAAGGACGTTTTGTTTCACACCTACTGAACATTCATGTTTACTATCGTTCTGATACGCACGAAGTGCGATACTATAGCACGCAGGATAATGATAGGCACAGCTATCCACCATATCGTATTATGAAAGTCATGTTTCCGCATTGTTCTCAGCCTCAGCAAGAGCATCCCTCCGCGAAATGGCCCAGAATGTATGCAACCGGGGAAGATTTGTCCCCTCTTCATCCTCTCCTCATTTCTGATCTGCTAACATTTCGCTTTACCGTCTCTTTATTATTATTATAGGTGGCTTTACGTTCCTACTCGAATATGTACTTTTCTATTGCCATTGTGCCGCCAATGTTACGACCAGACATGTGTATATATATTTCGTATTCTGAAACCATCGATTCTTGGTCGCGACTCTTTTCTCCTTTAGTGTCTGATGAATAATTCTATTATTATTATTATTCTACCTAATCTCCGTTGCTCCGAATTCACAAAAACCATAATTTCTATATAAGAGAATTTTCATTTGACCTAATTTCTAATTGTCCGAATTACTATTTAACCTAATATCCGTTTTCCCTATATTACATTTCGCCAGAATGGCACGGTTGGGTAAGTAAAGTACCTTAGGTAAATTTCATGGTTTTTTACAGTTTACTAGGTATTTTACGTGGAAAACACGAAATTCATATGGAGTGGGGGGTTTTCTATGTAAAAGATGTAATTTAGATAAGTAAAAAACCATGTGCAGTAAGAGTCATATATGCCTTCCTCGTAAAGATGTCAACCCAACCCTGGTTTCCATTTGAATCTTATGGAAACCAGGGTTGGGTAGACATGTTTATGAGAAAGGGCGTATATGACTCTTACTGTACAAGGTGCATTACCAATTCGGCAGAAAACGTCGGCGTAAAGGAGAAACTCATGAGAATGACAGAGATAGGCAGATGTTTGTCTCTTTCACTCCCATGAATTTCTGCTATACGCCGACGTTTTCTGCTGACATGGGAATGCACCTTAATACGTAATAAACTTCGAGTGACGCATCACTGCCCAACCCTGTCGAATGGTAATCTTTCCTAATTTCTAATATCCAGAATTTTCAAATACGAAAATTTCCATGTAACAGAAATACCATTTGCCCGACACTTTATTTCAATACGAGTTTTCCATCTTAGTATCTAACTATTTACACCTACTTAGTCGCTAAGTAGGTATAGATATTTACAATTTGATACTTCGTTCTCACCAGTGAAATGCGCGGGTTATTCGAATCTCTTTGATAATAATATATAGCAATATCGAATAAAATATAATAATATTGATAATAATAATAACATCGAATAATTCAGTTCAATAATAATTAATTACATATTCCTTACTTGCCTGGGACACTTCAAATTTATCAAATATTAGCAACGGGATTTGAATAACCCGCGCATTTCACTGGTGAGAACGAAGTATCAAAGGGTAAGTTTCTATACCTACTTAGCGACTAAGTAGGTGTAAATAGTTAGATACTAAGGTGGAAAACTCATATTTACTGTAACGTTCAACGATGCCTTCTTCATTTTTGTAACGATCCAACCCTGTTTTCCATTAGAATCGTATGGAAATCAGAGTTGGGTCGTTACAAAAAGGAGGAAGGCATCGTTGACCCAACCCTGATTTCCATATGATTCTAAAGGGAAACAGGGTTGGATCGTTGGGTCAACGATGTCTTCCTTTTTTTTGTAACGACCCAACCCTGATTTTCATATGATTCTAAAGGAAAACAGGGTTGGATCGTTACAAAAGAGAAAAAGGCATCGTTGAACATTACTGTAAAGTAATGTTAAACGATTCCTTCCTCTGTTTTTTATTTTAAACTAAACGTCCCAACCCTGTGTATCATTAGAATCTTATGGAAATCAGGGTTGGGTCGACATGTTTACAATACAAAACAGAGGAAGGCATCGTTGAACATTACTGCACAGTATGATTCATGTATGCCTTCCTTTTGGGCGTGTCAACCCAACCCTGGTTTCCATAAGATTCAACTGGAAACCAGGGTTGGGATACATGAATTATACTGTATATATTGAAATAAAATGTCGGGCAAATGTTATATCTGTTACATGGAAATTCTCGCAGTTGAAAATTCCAGCTATTGGAAATTAGGAAAGATTACCATTCGGTCGAAATAAGGTTAGGCGTATTCATTCGATCAAAAAAAACTTATGTTAAATGATCAGTCGGTGAATTTGAATTTAGCGACAGTTATAAAAAAAGAAAACGGATATTAATTTAAATATTAATTCGCACAATTAGAAATTAGATCAAATGAAAATTCGTGTATATAGAAATTATGCTTTTTGTGAATTCGTAGCAACGGAGTTTAGGTAGAATAATAAATAATTCGGGTGCATAAAAATTAGAGCAATTAATGATTCGATAATATGAAATTCGTTCAAATGGGAGTTATGACAAATAGAATTTGGGGAATATTCATGCGCCTCGACAGATTGAAGAAAGTTAAACTTACTTATAAAAAAAATACAAAAGAATTTAACTCGAGTATGAGGGAGAGATTTAGAACGAGTTTACCCCTTCATGCCCTAAATAATAAAACTGAAAAGGTAAATATAATTACCTTGCCTTGGCTTGTTTGTCGGTCTCCTATCACACATACACATCGAAACAACAATCATATAAGGCTCTTGAAAACGGGCCTTTGAAAGGACCCTCCCCCACGCTACAACGAGTCGAATTAATGTTTCAGTGGCTCTCTTGTAAGATTGCTACCCAATTTAATCTGCACGGAACAGAAAAGCGAATGTACGTGTGTGAATATGCCTGTTATAGTCCACTAAACCAGTATCCTCTATGTAGTCGGTTTCATGCCAAGCTTTACTATATCTTCCTTTTCATTCTATTGCTATGTTTTTAATTAATTTCAAATACATTGATCGTATTTCTCCAACGAGATCGATGCTGCTCTGGAAAAAGCTGGAGAAATTTTGTAAATGAAGGCAACCAATGCCACTAATTAATACTGGCCGTCGAAACTTTCATGTGAAACACATAACGATACTGGAAACATAAACTGCTTGATGTCCTCTGGACGGCGGCCGCCTTCGTTAATTAAATCTTTCAAATAAAAAACGAATCGAATTTTTCAAAGATAGCAGAATACTTCAGTATTCAATATAATAATATTTATAGTCGCTGTTATGAGTTTTTAATTTTTTTTTATAAACAATTCTAAGTTAAAATATGCGAGAGGAAATTTTTCATGAAAGAATGCGTGTTTCTTTTCAAAAAATAATGATCTGTTTAGGCAGCATTTTGAAAAGCCAATGGGTCAATCGGTATAAGTATTGGAAAGCGGTCTTGGCTCATATGGGGAAGGAACTCGACGATCAAGTGGTCCAATTATCCGTTTTCTGCAGTATGTGGAATATTTTTCTACGTGCCCATACGGAAATGTTGAAGTATACTTGAGTCAGCCAAGTACCCAGACGTATTGCAACGCATATGCAAGCACCTAAGTTGATTTGCGTACACATTCATTGTACGACTAGGTAGAATGCCGATTCGTATAATGCCAAGCAAGTACCTTACCAACGTCAAAATAGACACGTACCTAAGCAAATTCGGAACCATTCTAGCACTAATAATCCTCCATATTGAAAAAAATATACATGATTTTATTGTAAAAATGATACTGATCAAGATGTCAGTATCATTTAATTTATACTAGTCACTGCTTCTTTTTTAATCTATTTCGTTTTTAGATGCTGAAATGACAACTCAAATCCGCTTGAGGAATGAATAGAACAATTGGGAATAAAGATATCAACAAGGTTAAAGCAGCGCCATGAATGTGCGACTACGAATATTTTTTATAGGTGAGTTTCCTTTCTATGTCACGTAATCTACGTTACGCTACCAGAGGTGAGTTTCCTATAATCTATATATAACCGGCATTTCATGTAGTCCATGATTTGAGCTGACTTGCATCAGGACATGAAAATTAATACCTACTAACGAAGAGGAGTTCATCGAAAATTATTACGCGGTACACAGTGACTCAGTGACGCGTCTGAAAATTCGAGTGACCTTGAAGATGATTTATCTGGGATAGAAATTCTCCAATACAATGATTCGCCAAAATAGAGCAGTTACGTGAATTTGGACACGGGAAGGGTGATTCCCAGTATAGGCCCCTACTAGAACATCTAGTCGTGGCCTAACTGACAAAATCGTTACGATCTAGGTGGGGCCCCAACTACTTTTCCCCATTAGGGCCCCACTAAAAAAAGGGAAAACTAGTGAGGTCCCCACTATACCCCTATCGAAATTTCGACACGGGGGGCGACCATTTATAATTCAGTTGGTAGTAGGCCTTGATTAGAGATCAGAGCCTATATAGGACCCAACAGACAAAGGAAAAAAGACCCAAATAGAAGAAATTTTACTGAAAAAAAAAGATAATTTAAACGTAATAATTTAAAAATAATTTAAACACATAATGTCATTTCGAGATATTTGGGCGCCAATCCTTTCTTGGGACAAAGGTAAATTAATTTAATTATAATATGCGAGAAAAAAGTAAAGATAAAAGGAAATGGTAATCCCAAAAGATAAGCGATAAAGAGATAACTTCGGAAATTTTTAATTAAATTGATACTTCAAAAAGCGATAATTCAAAATAATATAAAAAAAATACAAGTAAGCAATCAATAAAGACAAAATAGATTGTCGATAAAAGAATTAAAGGAAGATAAAAATTAAGGCTAATTGAAAATCAGTTAGGTCAATTTTGAAAACCCAATTATTAACAATATTTTATTAAATTCAAGAGAATTTTATGCTTAGGACAAAAATTAATATTTGGCCAATAAAAATTGACATTAATAATAAGGTGTTTCACAATATTTCACAACTTATACAAAAATAAATAAGGGATAAGAAAAGGGGTTACAAAAATAATAAGTAAATGGGTTACAGAAAATAAGCAAAGGGGTTGCAAAAATAATAAGTAAAGAGTTTTAAAAAATTAATGAAAGGGATTAAAAAAAGTACAGGGGTTACAAAAAATAAGCAAAGGGATCACAAAAATAATAAGTAAAGGGGTTGAACAAATAATAAGTAGAGTGTTTACAGAAAATAAGCAAAGGGGTTGCAAAAATAATAAGTAAAGGGGTAACAGAAAATAAGCAAAGGGGATGCAAAAATAATAAGCAAAGGGGTTACAAAAATAATAAGTAAAGGGGTTACAAAAATAATAAGTAATGAGATTACAAAAAATAAGTAAAGGAATTTGAAAAAATAATAAATAAAGGTGTTACAAAAAATAAATAAATCGGTTGAAAAAAAATAATAAGTAAAGGGTTTACAGAAAATAAACAAAGGGGTTACAAAAATAATAAGTAAAGGGGTTACAAAAGATGAAATATTGGAAGAGTCTCAATTAAACCCGAAATTTTATTGCGTATTCGGATTTTAATGATCCAGCCTCGATTTCGAGGTGACGCAACGAAGAAACATAGAAGGCGATTGCGTAGGTGTAAATGCGTCAGGAAAGCGAGAAAAAAAGGTAGAAAACGAAAGACAGGTAACGTATGCAGAAAAGGCGGACCTTAGCAGAAGAGAGGAGACGAGGTTCCACCTTGTCTCTGCAACGGAAGTGACGTCGCAGGCACCAGCGGAAATTCGTACTGGAAATTTCGATAGGTTCGAGAGGTCGAGGGGTGGCAACAATCAGGGTAGACCCGGCATTACACTCCATTCATCTCCTACTAGCAACCCTCCCTTCCCCCCTCTCCACCCACCCCTCAACCGTATTTGGCTGACAATTCTTCATTTGCGTGCAGCAAACTCTACAGTGCAAACCAATAGCGACGGATTCGAGTCACTCGCGAAATATCTTCTTTTACAATATACCACAATTGTACAATTTCCGGTTCGTTAGAATTTTTCCCAATTGTTGTGCGAATTACAGTTCTTGTGAATTTTTCCCAATTGCGAAATTTTACAAGTTCACACCATTTTTGTACAGTTTTATAGAATATTACTCGTTTTGTATTATTTGTAATTTGTATTGTAATTTATACAGTTATAATTTTTGCAAAATGTAGCAGAATTTTTATGAGATTCCTAGTTTTGTGTAATTTTTTAACATTCTAGTTGAATTTTTAGTTTAATAAAATGATATTTTGATACTAAAATGACGGTGTCGAGAAATGCAGGTAGTTTGAATACATTACTAGGGCAGGGTCAGACGGGCATTTCCTATGGCATAGTTAGGTATAGGTACTATACATGCATACATAGAGGCAGTCGTCATTTGGCCAGTATTGTCAGAGGCCGACTACTCTATATCTCTATACCGTTCAGGAATATGGAATTTGACCGTTTAGTGATACCTCGTCGAATTTATGTAATTTTTCCTTCTCCAGAGGGACACCGTAAAATCAAGATCTTCATACTTCAAATGTTCAAACCCCTGGGTCTCAATGCTTCATCAATACAAATCCCATCAAGTTTCAAGTCCAAAATCTTTACTCACCTATGTGCTGGTCTTTACATCATTCGTCAGAATATCTGCTTGGCGTGACATTTTCTGTAACAATCATTTTTGCTTTCGTCAAAAAAAGTGGGTAATTCAACGTAATGAAGAATAAAAATAATAATAAGGTCGACTCTGGCTAACTGCACTTAGTCCTACGCTTATTGTTAGCTAACAAAGGATTTAGGATTTAGTGTTGTAAAAACCATTATCACTCATCAAAAAGAGCTCTATCCCAATCTATCCCTTGTTTATCTAACTCTATCTTTTTCAATTTCTTTGTTGAATTAATAACTTATATTTTCAATCTCATTGAATACTCGGCTATTTATCTCTACACTGTAAAAAAAACTTCAATTACTTTAGTTGCAGTTTTATACAATTACCGTAGCTGAATGAATATTCAATCAAAAGTAGTTGAATTTTCAATATATTTCTAACAGTGTATCCCTTTCAATCCCTTTTATCTAACTCTATCTTTTTCAATATCTTTGTTAAAGGCATAAATTATATCTTCAATCTCATTTATTTCTCGGCTATCCATCTCTATCCTTTTCAATCCCTTTGTCAGTATAATCACTAACCTATATTGAAATGGGTAGACTTCCTAGTGAATTGTAAAAAGAGTAGAAAAGGATTCGGATGATTATTAGATTAAGACTAATAGATTAAGGATAGAAATGGATGTAAATGTAGAGATTGAAAAGGATACATGTGTTAATATACTTCAAGAGAGATAGAGAAGGATTGAAAAAGATAGACGTCCTAGTAGATTGTAAAAAGGATAGAAAAGGATTGATGAGATTAGATTCAGGATAGACACGGATAGAAATGTAGTGATGAAAAAGACCTGGTAATATACTTCAAGAGAGATAGGAAAGTATTGAAAAGACTATATAGAGATGGATAGAAATGTTAAAGATTGAAATGGACAGACTTGGTAGTATACTTAAAGAGAGATAGAAAAAGATTGGAATGATTATACAGTGATAGATATAGATTGAAAAGGATAGACTTCTTAGTAGATTAAAAAAGAATAGAAAAGGATTGCGATGAATAGATTAAGGATAGATACTGATAGAAATGTAGTGATTGAAAAGACTTGGTTATACTCTGCAAGAGAGATAGGAAAGAATTTAAATGGGTAGACTTGATAGTATACTTCAAGTAAGATAGAGGAGGATTGAAATTATTATACGTGAATAGATGTGGATATAAAGTTATGGATTGAAAAGGATAGGCTTTCCAGTAGATTGTAAAGAGGATTGAAAAAAGTTATATTAAGAATTGATATGGATAGAAATTTAGTGATTAAAAGGGATTGAAAAGGATTGAAATTACTATACAAGGAAAGAAAAAGATTGAGATGATTCTATTAAGGATAGACCTGGATAGAAAAGTAGGGATTGAAAAGGATAGATTTAAAATACACTTCAAGAGAGATAGAGGAGGATTGAAATTATTATACGTGGATAGTTGTGGATATAAAGTTATGGATTGAAAAGGATAGGCTTTCTAGAAGATTGTAAAGAGGATTGAAAAAAGTTATATTAAGAATAGATATGGATAGAAATGTAGTGATTAAAAGGGATAGACTTTGTAATACACTTCGAGAGAGATAGGAAAGGATTGAGATGATTAGATTAAGGATAGACAAGGGTAGAAATATATTGATTGAAAAGGCTTGATAATACACTTCAAGAGAGACAGAAAGGGATTGAAAACAATATACAAGGATAGAAATGGATATTGGTAAAGATTGGAATGGATAGACTTGGTAGTATACTTCAAGAGAAATATAGATGGATTGAAATGGAATGGATTGAGGATAGGCTTCCCAGTAGATTGTAAAAGGGATAGAAAGGAATTGAGGTGTTTATATTAAGGATAGAAACGGAAAGAAATGCATTGATTGAAAAGACTTGGTAATACACCTCAAGAGAGATAGAAAAGGATTGAAAAAACTATAAAAGGATAAAGATAAGATTGAAATGCATAGACTTGGTAGTACACTTAAAGAGAGATAAAAAAAGATTAAAATTATTATACGTGAATATAAAGGTATGGATTGAAAAGTATAGGCTTCCTCATATATTGTAAAAAGGATAGAAAAGGATTGAATGGGAATGATTGAAATGGATAGGCTTGGTAGTATACATAAAAAGAGATAGAAAAAGATTGAAATTATTATACAAGGATAGATATAGATAGATTAGTAGAGATTGAAAAGAATAAGCGTGTAAAAGAGATAAATAAGGATTAACATTATTGGACTAGAGATAGACATGGATAGGAAATTAGGGATTGAAAAGGATAGACTTCCTAGTAGATTGAAATAAGAATAGAAAAAGGTTTGAGATGATTATATTAAGGATAGATTCGGATAGAAATATAGTGATTGAAAAGGATAGACTTGTTAATATATTTTAAGAGAGATAGGAAAGGATTTAAATGGATAGACTTGGTAGTAGATTTAAATAAGAATAGAAAAGGATTGAAATTACTATACAAGGAAAGAAAAAGATTGAGATGATTCTATTAAGGATAGACCTGGATAGAAAAGTAGGGATTGGAAAGGATAGACTTAAAATACACTTCAAGAGAGATAGGAAAGGATTGAAAAGACGATAAAAGGTTAGAGATGGATAGGAAGGGTAAAGATTGAAATTGATAGTCTTGGTAGTATACTTAACGAGAGATAGAAAAAGATTGGAATGATTATACAAGGATGAATATGGATAGATTAGTAGAGATTCAAAAAGATAAGTGTGTAATGAGATAGGTAAAGATTCAAATGATTAGACCAGGGATAGAAAAGGATAGGATAGAATAGGATAGTAGGGATTGAAAAAGATAGGCGCTGCAATAAATTGCGAAAGGAATAGAAAAAGATTACTGTGGATAGGAGAAGAATAAAGAAAGATTGGCGTGAATAGACGGAGGATAGGAAATTGTTGTCGAAGATAGACGACGGATATAAAAAGATAGAAATATTGGGATTCAAAAGGATAAAAATTATTCGAGATTAAAAAAAGAGATAGAAACAGATTGGCATATATAGGAATGGATAAATTTGTATTCATTCTTCTTTTCTATTTCAATCCTGAACATTGAAAAAGATTCAAATAGATAGACTTTCTATCTTTTTACTTCCAACAGGGTTTTTCTTAGTCCTGCGTAAAAGGGCCTGCCTTAAAAAGTGTACAGTTAGCCAGAGTCGACTATAAAATAATAAAAAATTGTTTAATTTAAATTAAAAATAAAAACTTGTCTATTACGTGAAATTTAACATGTTAGATGCAAAATGTGTTTAAAATGTGTAAAAGGGTACGGTGAAAAACTGTAAAAATCTTCTTCTGCTACCGTCCCTCTTGAGGTATGCCTGCCTCATTCCGCAGGTCCATTTCGTGAGCGGGCAGAAACCAATTAAAAGCCATTTATACGCCGACTAATTCGTGATCACCATTCACGTCAGTGCAGAACTTGAATAGGGACCGGATGACGTATTAACTCATATTTGTCTCCTCACAATGCCCGGCTAAACTCTCTGCCCAGGTGTCCGACATTTTACACTCTTTCATCTCTCAGCTTCACAAGACATGGACCATCGCAACGGACGGACGGATGGATGAGCACGACGAGCTATTATAATGAGATCTCATATTCCCATAGGGTATAGTTGTATATATATATCTATATATATTGTATATGGTATATATATACAATACCACCTAAGAATCCATGAACTTGAACACTTTTATTGGTCTCTCTGAATTTTTATCGTATTGGAATAATATTTCAGGGGTGTCAGTCTAGGGTGCTTGAAGAACGGTATTTCTTTATCACAATGAGGCTTTTAATCATATTTTTTTATACGATGAAATAAATTTTAATTTTTAGACCTAAATATCGTCAGGTAGATGTGATTCAGACTCTCGGCACTCTGGTACAATTCCACATTCCAGGTTCACGACGGGTGGCCCATTTCTTGACTATATCTTCGTCTCTCTCTGTTGTATTAGCTCGCGATAGTTCCGCTGTGTGTTTTTGTGATTGATCACGTGACCTCGTCATTCGGTATAATAAGATTGCTTTTAATCTGCTGAGAGATGGGCTGGGGTTGATTTGCCTCAATTGGATCTCGACATACCAAGCATAATTTCGTGTACTCGCATATCGATTGAAGAAAAAAAGATGATTGTAGAGAAATTTTAATGGTGCACGTATCTCACTTATGAGTCTGAAATTTCAATAATTCTATATTCTCAGAGCACTCGTAATTTCTTTGTATTGGTGAAGTGTTCTTTGTACAATTGAAAGCTGCAAGAAAAGTTTTGTAACAGTTCTTACACGAGCAGTTCGCTGATTCATTAGAATGTTATACTTGTCCTGCTGGTACCCGCAGGACTCGTTTGTTTTGGTTGCAAAGGGCGACCGAGTTTCTCAGAAAATAGATGAAAATCTCCTGTAAACGCAAACCAGTTACGGTTGCGTGCTTATTTCTTTCAGAGATTCTATCTTTTTCTGAAGGCTTTCAGTTAAAGAACCTGCTAATGCTGATTTAGATTTGCCAGGTGCGCGAAAATAGAACATGCCTAGGAAAGCATTAAACATTAAATCAGAGATCCCATTCCAATAATGATTAATAAAAGTTATCAGACTCCGCAATCTGATTTCTGATTTCTGATTACCCAGTGAAAAGTGTCCAACGAAAATTGGAGATTATCCAGGGTGTGGGATCTCGAAAACGGATATTAACTGTGGGACAGGAATATAATTTTTATGGAGAGGCTCCAAGCCAGAAAAAGAGCTCTCCCAGGTATTTACGATGGCACTTGACCGGTGACATGGGTTTCTGGGACCAATGAATTTTAATTCCTTTTCTCGAGGCCCATTCTCCTGCGCCTGGGCCCAGCGATACGAGGACCTAAACTCCGGGTAGCCCGCTGCGACACCGGAACGATGATTTAATATTTTAAGAAAATTAAAGGGTCCTCCCTTAATTTAAAGCTTCTCATGAACGGCATATGTTTTGGGCAGCGGGATACCTAGGAGCCATTACGTGGCACTGAAATCGACAGTTCCTAAATGCCAGTTGTATATTTCCATCAGAACCTATCCATGTTTTGAATAATTGAATTCCAGTCGCTCCACCTATTAGCATTTGTAGATAAATATCGTCGATAGCAATCTCAGATAAATAGTCGAATTCCTATAATCAGGTTCTACATGATTCTCTGAATGACTGGTTAATTGATCTCGAGATTTGTCATTTCACATGTCACATATTGACATATTTTATGTTTTAGATTTTACATTTCAGATTTTGTTTTATATTTCGCTTTGCTTTTCACGTGTTTTAATGTATTTCTAACATGTCACATATCACACTTGAAAACTTCCCACGAATTAAGTGAATTTATAGACACCCCACCTTTACCGAACAGCAGCTTTCGGCTACTCTCGGCTGCTTGACGATTTAAGCCGAGCGGATCCGAAAGCGTCCGATCTGAAGCGATGAGAGGAGTGAGTTCGCTGAAGCGCTTGAAGAGGGGGAAGAAGAGGAAGTAAGGAAACGTTGGAAATTAAAAAAATAGAAAGTATCTATTTGAATCTTTTTCAATCTTGAAGATTGAAATAGAAAGGAAAAACGAATACAAATGTATCCATCACTATCCATGCCAATCTATTTCTATCTCTTTTTTAATATAAAATAATCTCTTTCCTTTTGAATCTCAATATTTCCATCTTTCTGTATCCTTCGTCTATCCATGTCAATCTTTCTTTATTCTTCTCCTATCCACAGTAATCTTTTTCTATTCCTTTCGCAATTTATTGCAGCGCCTATCTTTTTCAATCCCTACTTTCCTATACATGTCTATCTCTGGTCCAATCATCTGAATCCTTACTTATCTCTTTTACACGTTTAACCTTTTCAATGTCTACTAATCTATCCATATTCATCCTTGTATAATCATTCCAATCTTTTTCTATTTCTCATTAAGTATACTACCAAGCCTATCCATTTCAATCATTCCCATTCAATCCTTTTCTATCTTTCTTGAAGTATATTGCCAAGTCTTTTCAATCACTATATTTCTATCCACGTCTATTCTTAATATAATCATCTCAATCCTTTTCTATCCTTTTTACAATATATGAGGAAGCCCATACTTTTCAATCCATACCTTTATATTCACGTATAATAATTTTAATCTTTTTATATTTCCCTTTAAGTATACTACCAAGTCTATGCATTTCAATCTTTACCATTATTATCCATCTCTATCCTTTTATTGTTTTTTCAATCCTTTTCTATCTCTCTTGAAGTGTATTACCAAGTCTTTTCAATCAATACATTTCTTTCCGTTTCTATCCTTAATATAATCATCTTAATCCTTTTCTATCCCTTTTACAATCTACTGGGAAGCCTATCCTCAATTCATTCTATTTCAATCCATCTATATCTCTCTTGAAGTATACTACCAAGTCTATCCATTCCAATCTTTACCAATATCCATTTCTATCCTTGTATATTGTTTTCAATCCCTTTCTGTCTCTCTTGAAGTGTATTACCAAGCCTTTTCAATCAATAAATTTCTATCCTTGTCTATCCTTAATCTAATCATCTCAATCCTTTTCTATTCTTTTCAATCTATACCTTCCAATCTATATATATTCGCGTACAATAATTTCAATTCTTCCCTATCGCTGTTGAAGTATACTACCAAGTCTATCCACTTCAATTTTTACGATTCAATCCATTTCTATCCTTGTATAGTCTTTTCAATCCTTTCCTATGTCTCTTGAATTGTATTTTAATTGTATCGTTTTCAATCACTACATTTCTATTCATTCCAATATTTATCTTTCTATCTGGATCTACCCTTATATAGTAATTTCAATCCCTTTCTATCCTTTTTGCAATATACTAGGAAGTCCATCCATTTCAATCCATACGTTTATATCCACATCTATCCACATATAATAATTTCAGTCCTTTTTTATATCTCATGAAGTATACTATCGAGTCTATCCATTTCAATCTTTACCACTCTGTCCATTTCTATTCTTTTATAGTCTTTTCAATACGTTCCTATCTCTCTTGAAGTGTATTACCAAGTTTTTTCTATCGGTGTCTATCCTTCATCTATTCATCTCAATTCTTTTCTATTATTTTTTAATCTACTAAGAAGTCTATCCTATTCAATCCATACCTTTAAATCTATATCTATTCACGTATAATAATTTCAATCCTTCTCTATCCCTCTTGAAGTATATTATCCAACCTATACATTTTAATATAGTTTAGTGATTATACTGACAAAGAGATTGAAAGGGATAGAGATGGATAGACGAAAAATAAATGAAATTTAAGATATAAGTTATGGATTTAACAAAGATATTGAAAAAGATAGGGATGACGAAAAAGGGATAGATTGGGATAGAGCTTTTTTGGATGAGTGACACTGGTTTTTACAACATACAAACTGTACACTTGGGAGGGATAGAAAATTCTCTATCCCTTTTTATCCAAAAATTTCTATCCTTTTCTTTTTACTTACAACAGGGAAAGTCAATGCGAACCCAAGTTCTAGGAAGACGACAACTGAGTGAACTGCAACCGAGGGAGCAGTGTAGTACCACTAATTCTACGGAACCACTAACACGAGTGTCACTATCATGAGATAGAAATGTACAAAGCAGCAAAAGATATTTTTAATTTCAGGAATTCCATGCTAGTTTAAATTCGTACTAATATACTCTAAATTAATGCTTAAATATTCCTTACCACATAAATTTAATTACGCAGGAGTTCAGAAAAGGTTTCTGTGAATTATTCCGTGAGCGAGCATTTCATTACGTAGAATTAAACATTAATTAAATGCTTTGTTATTTGAAAGAATGTTACTTTAAATAAGCTTATTAGATCTGCTTTATGGAGGGTGGAATTTTCAACTGCAGATTCAGGAAAACTTCTCAAATGTCAAATAGAAACTAATTACACAGAGAATGTATTTTTTTATGTAAAAAATAACGGTTCGTTTTGAAAACATATTCACGGATTTACGTAAATAACAAATAAATTCTGAAATGTGAGAAATTGATTCTAGATTTAACCTTGATATTGCGGCTGAATTTTTATTTTTAGAAGCGGATTAGTCGCAGAAAGAAGGTAGTCACGATGAGGGAACGCTTCACGGAGCGTTGATAGCCAATCCTGATGTAATTGAAACGTAACTCCATTGTTAAGACATAATTGACTGACACCGTGCAGACCATAATGTTCAAATTTATCCGATCGAGTGCGTGATTTCGATGCAAAAACACCGTTCAAGATGCCTCTCGCAAAAAGTTACTCGTGTTTCTTTGTCAGGCTTCGCTGATCATTTTGGCCCAAATTCTTACTCTTACAGATTCTTGTCCATTGAAAATTGCAAAATCGTAAAAGTAGACAATAAAACTTCGGAAAATCTTAAGAGCCCTGGCGGAAGGTTCGGATTGAAATTCATTCCGAAAACCAATCCGAAAATTTCCGAATCATTCCGGAATATGTATCCGAACCAAACAGTTTCATTCCGATCTAAAGTCTCAACTCCAAATTCAATCCGAATGAATCCGAGGCTTACCTTTTTATCATTTTTAATCCGTGGCCCCTAATCCGAATGAATTCGAAATCTATCCGAATACACATTTTAATCCGTACGGTCAATCCGAATGAATCCGAGTCTATTCAAAAAAGATTTTTTAATCCTTTTTAATCCTTTCCAATCCGTCAGTCTCTACAAAGTTGAATCCAAATGAATCCGACTTTAAACCGAATGAATCCGATACCAAACCGAATGAATCCGATTCTAATCCGAACAAAGTTTCAATTCTTTTCAATCTGAATGAATCCGAGAAAATTCTGAAATACTTTCAATCCTTTTCAATCCGTAACCAACAAAAATTTCAGTCCGAATTAATCCGATATTCAATCCGAACGAATTATAATCTTTTCTATTCGTAGTTCTAAACTTAAGTTACCGCTTAATCCTTTTCAATTCGTGCCCTCAATCCGATTTAATCCGAAATAAATCCCAACTACTTTTAATCCTTTCTCATCCGTGGCTTTAATCCGAATGAATCCGAAACCAATCCGAACTCATTTTCTATCCTTTCCAATACGAATGAATCCGAAGCTTACCTTTTAATCATTTTTAATCCGTGGCCCCTAATACGAATTAACTCGAAATCTATCCGAATACACTTTTTAATCCGTCCTTCCAATCCAAATGAATCCGAACACACTGTTCAATCAGAACGGTCAATCCGAATGAATCCGAGCCTCATCAAAAAAGATTTTTAAATCCTTTTTAATCCTTTCCAATCCGTCAGTCTCCACAAAGTTGAATCCGTATGAATCCGACTTTAAACTGAATGAATCCGATTGAATACGATGCCAAACCGAACTAATCCGATTCTAATCCGAACAAAGTTTCAATCCTTCTCAATCCGAATGAATCCGAGAAAATTCCGAAATACTTTCAATATTTTTCAATCCGTACACACTTTTCAATCCGTTATCCCAATCCGAATCAATCCGACGAATTTGAATCCTTTTCTATCCGTAGTTCTAAACTGAAGTTACCGCTCAATCCTTTTCAATCCGTGCCCTCAATCCGATTTAATCCGAAATCAATCCGAACTACTTTCAATCCTTTCTAATCCGTAGCTTTAATCCGAATGAATCCGAAAAAGTTGTGACTAATCACTTAAAAATAAAATTTATATTTAAAAAAATGTAAGTGCAAATATTTCACTGAACAGCATCCTTCACTTTAGATTGGAATCCTTGCTTCGATCTCGGATTAGATCGGATTCATTCGGATTGAAATCCTCTCTTTGACTTCGGATTAGATCGGTTTCATTCGGATTAAAATTCTTCCTTTAACTTCGGATTCAGTCGGATAGAAATCGAGGATAGACCCGGGATTAGGTCGGATTAGAATCCTCTTTTTCATTTCGGATTAAATCGGATAGGAATCTTTGATCGGACAACGGATTAGATCGGAATGAAACTGTTTGCTTCGGATACAAATTCCGGAATGAAATTGATTCAAAAGGATACATTTTTTTCTATCCGAACCTTCCGCCAGGGAGGTCAATTTTCAAAAGTTTGCTGAATAACTGCTGTCAATGAAAAAAAAAAAAAGAAAAAAGAAAAAAACCAAATTAAACTGTTCACAATAACACCTTGCAAAAAATAATTTAATTTCACATTATGTATGCGTGACACACCCTGTTCTCACGTTCCATGGATTATTTCTGGCCTTCGAATAGTCGTCGTATTCTCCTTAAGCTCTTCCTTCATTGTAGAACTGCCAGTAATTATCGCGTCCCACGCAAATCTTGGATGAATATCTTTCTTGTTTTGAGTCAAGAGTTTACTTCCAGGATCTTATCCATCTCATTATTACTATTCAAATATCATTACGATTTATTTATCCACAATTAGCATAAAGTTTATTAAATCAGCGTACAAAAATCCTATTGTAAACACTAATAATAATTGGAAATCATAAAGTGAAGTGCTACAATGTAAACAGAATTTGAAAAATAATAATCAATCTTTCTAAAGTGAGACTGTCACGAGAATAATTACAGTTTTAGATTTAGATACACGATACGAGTATTTGGAGGAGGTATTTCTGTATTATACTTTCTGCGAGTGGAATAGAAAACGAGGACCTGTTGACAGACATTTGCATGTGAATGAACCTTCCTCTCTTTCTTTCCCTCTTGTCACTATCCCCTCCCCCTTCCAACCGTCCCTTTATCGTTGTCTCTTAACATCCGGCGTACCTAATCTCCCCATCAAGATTATTTTTTCGAGACACGGGTTTTCTGTCCATTACCGACTCTTCGCTCAGTATTATCATTGTAATTTCCTCTTCTCTCCTGCTACGCTAATCCTCTTATACTCGCCGCCACAATTCCCTGTGACAGGTGGGCCAACTCAAACATTAATGTTCGAGTATAAAAGATTAGGAAATTTTAGTAAAAATCGATTTTTTTTAGGATTTTAATACATTTTTGCAATACAAAATTGCAATTTAAAAATTAAATAATAAATCGCTGTATTTATACTAGAGGTAGAAAAAGCCTTGGCCAGCCCTGGCTTAGAAAGGCAAATTGTGAGGAGCGGTACTTGTGAAAATAGAGAGCTGTTTTTATACTTGGAATCCTAACAAAAATTGTTAGAAAGGGTAGAAATTTTTTTTGTGGCTAGGGCGCCATTCAGGGTAAATCCGGCACTGAGTATTTTAGTTAAAAAAGCGAATTATAGGAGCACCACCGGAGCATCGAAGAAAATGTTGAGAGTGCAGCGAATTTTAGGTTTATTTTTTACTTTAACGAGGCTTTATCTGTGGATTTATTATTTAAAATGGACGCCAATTTTAATATTAGATAGAGTTTGGAAAATATGTTTTATAATAATTTCACAATTTATTTATAAGTAATCCAAACGACTGACTCGACATTTGAGTTTACGTAAGTTTGTCTTTCTATACAATTCCCTCATCTTTCTCTATTAATCGATATTCTTTAAATATCCTACACAGTTATCTCCAGGTAACAATAACCTGTAGGAGATTCGCGATAATTAAATTAAATATCAGGAAAGATGAGGGAAACAGCAAACTGAAAATTAGGGTTATTTATTTTACTGATACAAGAGTTTTTATTTTACGAGACAAAAAAGTGTCTACACAATTTTAATTTTAATTTTCAATTATTTCTAAACTAACACTCAGATGCTAATATCGTTGGGTCAATCAAGACAAAAGCTCGTGAAACAAGAATCGATGCGTAGGCGAACGGAACGAATGGATCGCAAATTAGAAAACGAACGAGTCCTCCAACTGTGAAGTGAATGTACACTTTTATGAGGATACACCTTTATCGTATTTTACAGAGATAATTAAAGTCCTGTTGAAAGTGTCATATTAAAACTCAATCCTAGAGTTTTTCGTGAATCTATTTCTAGTATTCTACAGGGTGACCATAAATATATTTTCAAAAATATTTACTTATTATTTCCACATATGGGGCTGTGATCACTAATAATGTCATATAGTCTTGAAAATTAGATAATCTGATCCATTTTCTCTATCTTTTTCTATCCTTTGGTAAATCTATAACTTATATCTTGAATTTCCTCATTTATTTCTTGTCTATCCATCTTTATCCCTTTCAATCTCTTTGTAAGTATAATCACTAACCTATATTGAAATAGATAGACTTGATAGTATATTCAAGTCAGATAGAGAAGGATTGAAATTATTATACGTGGATAGATGGGCATATAAAGGAATGGATTGGAAAGGATAGACTTCCTAGTAGATTCAAATAAGAATAGAAAAGGATTGAGATGATTAGATTAAGGATAGACAAGGATAGAAATGTATTAATTGAAAAGGCTTGGTAATACACTTCAAGTGAGACAGAAAGGGATTGAAAACAATATACAAGGATAGAAATGGATATTGATAAAGATTGGAATGGATAGACTTGGTAGTATACTTCAAGAGAGATATAGATGGATTGAAATTATTTATCTAACTCTATCTTTTTCAATCTCGTTGTTAAATTCATAACTTATCTTCAGTCTCATTTGTGTCTCTGCTATCCATCTCTATCCCTTTCAATCTCTTTGTCAGTATAATCACTAACCTATATTGAAATGTATAGGCTTGATAATATACTTCAAGAGGGATAGACAAGGATTGAAATTATTATAATGAAATGGATGTAGATTTAAAGGTATAGATTGGAGAAATTAAAAAAGAATAGAAAAGGATTTAGATGATTAGATTAAGGATAGACACGGATAGAAATGTAGTGATTGAAAAAACTTGGTAATACACTTCAAGAGGGATAGGAAAAGATTGAAAAGACTATACAAGGATAGAGATGGATATTGATAAAGATTGAAATGGATAGACTTGGTGGTATACTTCAAGTGAGATAGAGAAAGATTGAAATTATTATACGCGAATAGATGTGGATAGGAAAGTAGGGATTGAAAAAGATAGGCGCTGCTATAGATTGCGAAAGGGATAAAAAATGATTAGTGTGAAAGGGCGGAGGATAAAGAAAGATTGGCGTGGATAGACGGGGGATAAGAAATTATTGGTGACGATAGACGAAGGATACTCAAGATAGAAATATTGAGATTCAAAAGGAAAGAGATTAGGGTAGATTAGATAGATAAGTCTTATAGTCTTAGTTATTAGATAGATTAGACTTGATAGTATACTTCTAAAAATATTGTGAAAAAATAAAATTATTACACGTGGATAGATGTGGATATAAGGGCATGGATTAAAAAGGATAGAAAAAGATTAAGATGATTATATTAAGAATAGACATGGATAGAAATATAGTAATTGAAAAGACTTGGCAATATACTTCAAGAAAGATAGAAAAGGATTGCATGGTAAAGATTGAAATGGATAGACTCGATAGTATACTTCATAAGATATAAAAAAGGATTGAAATTATTATATGTGGATAGATGTAGATATAAACGTATGGATTGAAATGGATGGACTTCCTAGTATATTGCAAAAAGGATAGAAAGGGACTGAAATTACTATTGATAGACTTTGTAGTATACTTTAAGAGAGATAGAGAAGGATTGAAATTATTATTGCATGGATAGATGTGGATATAAAGGTATGGATTGAAAAGTATAGGCTTCCTCATATATATTCTAAAAAGGATAGAAAAGGATTGAGATGAGTAGATTAAGGATAGGCACGGATAGAAATGTTCCTCCCAAGTGTACAGTTTGTATGTTGTAAAAACCAGTATCACTAATCCAAAAAATCTCTATCCCAATCTATCCCTTTTTTGCCATCTCTGTTTTTTTCAATCTCTTTGTTAAATCAGCAACTTATGTCTTAAATTTCATTTATTTCTCGTCTATCCATCTCTATCCCTTTCAATCTCTTTGTCAGTATAATCACTAACCTATATTAAAATGTACAGACTTGATAATATACTTCAAGAGCGATAGAGCAGAACTGAAATTATTATGCTTGAATAGATGTAGATTTAAAGGTATGGATTGAAAAGGATAGACTTCCTAGTAGAATAAAAAAGAATAGGAAAGAATTGAGATGATTGAGATGATTAGATTAAGGATAGACACGAATATAAATGTAGTGATTGAACAAAATTGGTAATACAGTTCAAGAGAGATAGGAAAAGATTGAAAAGACTATAAAAGAATAGAAATGAACAGAATGTTAAAGATTGAAATGGATACTTTCTAGAATATTGCAAAAAGGATAAAAAAGGATTGAAATGATTATATAAGGATAGATACAGATAGAAAGATAAATATTGAAAAGGATAGACATGGATAGAAATGTAGTGATTGAAAAGGATACAATTAAAATACACTTCAAGATAGATAGGGAAGGATTGAAAAGACTGTAAAAGGATAGAAATGGATTAAATGGTAAAGATTGAAATGAATAGACTTGACAGTATATTTCAAAAGCGATACAGAAGAATTTAAATTATTATACGCGAATAGATGTAAATATAACGGTATGGATTGAATAGAATAGACTTCCTAGTAGATTGAAAAAAGAATAGAAAAAGATTGAAAAAAGTATAAAAGAATACATATGGATAATAATGGTAAAGATTGAACGGGATAGACTTGGTATTATACTTAAAGGGAGATAGAAAAAGATTGAAATGATTATATAAGGATAGATATGGAAAAATTAGTAGAGATTGAAAAGGATGCGCATGTAAAAGAAATAGCTAAGGATTAAAACGATTGGACCAGGGATAGACATGGATAGGGAAGTAGGGATTGAAAAAGATAGGCGTTGCAATAGATTGCGAAGGGGATAGAAAAGGATTAGTGTGGATATATGGAGGATAGTAAATTATTGGCGAAGATAGACATATTACTAAAGATAGATATTAAAAGATAGAAATATTGAGATTCAAAAGGAAAGATATTATTGTAGATTAAAAAAGAGATAAAAGTAGATTGGCATGGATAGAGGTGGATATATTTGTATCCATTCTATTTCCTTTCTATTTCAATCCTGAAGATTGAAAAAGATTCAAATAGATAGACTTTGTATCATTTTACTGCCAACAGGGGATAGACAAAGTCTAACTTGAACGGGTTTTCAACAGTTTCAAAAAACAACTCGACCGAAAATAAAAATTTGAAAAGTGAAAGCGAATTATCTCTTATCTAACTGATCTAAATATTGGCTAGTCATTTGGTTGTCGGGCCGTCATCGTCTGTAGGCCAATCATCGTTATTGGCCCAATTATAATCAATCCTCTAAGGCAAGAATGTCTTGAACAGTTTACAAGTAATAAACACAATGTGAATGTGATTTAATTGAAACCGGGGACTCGTCTCTTGGTTCGCGAGTTCCAATCGTGTACCAGGCTATCCTGCATGACTCAGACCTCTTAGTCAAGAAGTCCATTGACTCGCAGAATGACGTAAGCAATTAGTACGCTGTTTTGTTTGCGTGAACACCAGCAAGGTTTAAAGTTGTTTGACTTGGAGTTCGAGTGCTGCTGCATACTCGCTCTCAGTAACTTACCTCTAATAGTTCTATACAAATTTAAAGTACTCTACAAAAACAAGATTGTTGTCAAAGACCATTCTAGAATGTGCTCAAACTTATTTTTACTGCTTTGTTCATTTCAATTTCAAGCTAATTTACTTTGAATGAAAGTTGACTCATGTAAAAAATGGAAAATTTAGAATTGGAAGATATTGATCAAAGAGCTTTATTGCGAGGATAATTATCTCGTGGCGCCATATTAAGGATTATTAGTCGCTGACGTACTTTCCTCCTGCCTTATTCATCTTTCTCACCTAAAGATCTATCAGAATCAGAATCTATTAGACACTTTGAGTATCAGCCGCCTTTCCGGATATTATCGATCTTTGAGCAATCGGAAGTTATTGAACTGGTTTATTTAAGCTTCATGTTGAGAATTATTAGCTCCTAATGAGGAATAGTTATAATTGATAAGAAGTGGAAATTCAAGTGCGGATATTTACAAAATTGAAAAGAGAAACTTGACTACTGAAAAGTGGAACTGGACAGCAGTGATATGTAAGTGTAAATTAAAATGCGTTAAGTACCCAAAAGGAAACGATGGAAAAAATTGGAAAAATCGTAAATAAATAAAACTCCTGAGTGAGGAAAAAGCTAGGAGGACAAGATTGTCAGACGATCATGGACCTCAACTTGAAAGAATTGAGAAATGACCTAATCCTGATCTTATTCTCCCAAAAAGAATTCAATTCGTGTTTTTTAAAAAATGTAGATTTACGGCTCAGGCGGGTATATCGAATAGAGGATTTAATGGCTCTTTTCACACGCGAGAGGCGTGAGTGGCGTGGCGTCGAGTCATTAGAAAGGTGTGACTTTCCACGTTTCTCAGAAGAAGTTTGCGGACTAAACAGGCCCTCGAGTCTTAAACGGGCTGTCCCGACGTCCTGCTCGACAACTTCCTGAGATAAGCCACAGTCGATAGAGGCGTAAGCCCCTTTCCACTTCCCCTTTTGCCTCCCCCCTCTTCTCCAGCAGAGGATCCTATCTTATCTACTACAAACAAGAATTACGTTTGCCGCGTAATCTTCGCGCGAGTCTCACGATTTATTATCTCAACTGGTTGGACCCGGATGCCAAGATCCAAAGCATCTGGGTCTTCAGAGAACTCGTTTCATTTCCTTTACATTTTTTCACATTTATTATTTTCGAGTTTATTTCCTATTGTAAGTAATATTCGACTTGTAGACTTGAATTCGGAATTCGGATTTGAATTTTATAAACACAAAGGAAGGTCATCTAGTCCTACAACTGAACATTGTGCTTTTTTGTGCCGCCTTTTTGGTCCCCGCACCCCGGGCAATCCCATTCCCAACTTCTTCTCGTCTCCCCCCCCTCACATCCCCCCTTCATTCCCAAGGGGTTAGTTTTCACGCGGGTTAGGCGAGTAATATGAGCTGCCACTCAAGGGTCGCCCTGTATTACCGGCCGAGTAATTATAGCAAAACTTACACATACTCAGGACTCTCTATATATACACGAACACACAAAACGTGACAGGATACATTGTTACGTTATGAGTTTGAATTGTTGCGAGAGCGAGTGTGAGAGGAAGAGAAAGAGATTGCAAGAGAGATGGATTAAGCATCCCTTTTCGCTCTCCTCTTTGATGCTCGCAAAAGCTTCTAATTAAAATTATTGATAACGCTCTTTCCACTCTCGTGTTGAAAATTTAAACAGGATTATTAAAGCGAGGTTACAAATTTTAGAGACCGTTTTCGAATTTGAATTTGGCGCGATAATTGGAACGAGCCCTGTTGGAAGTATAAAAAGATAGAAAGTCTATCTATTTGAATCTTTTTCAATATTCAGGATGGAAATAGAAAGAAAAAGTGAAATCCAAATGTATCCATCCCTATCCATGACAATCTGTTTCTATCTCTTTTTTAATCTACAATAATCTCTTTTCATTTGAATCTCAATATTTCTATCTTTTAGTATCCTTCGTCTATCCACGTCAATCTTTCTTTATTCTTCTCCTATCCACAGTAATCTTTTTCTATTCCTTTCGCAATTTATTGCAGCGCCTATCTTTTTCAATCCCTACTTTCATATCCATGTCTATCTCTGGTCCAATCATCTGAATTCTTACTTATCTCTTTTACACGTTTATCCTTTTCAATCTCTACAAAATTTATCCATATCAATCCTTGTATAATAATTTCAATCTTTTTATATCTCTTTTTAAGTATACTACCAAGCCTATCCATTTCAATCATTCCCATTCAATCCTTTTCTATCTTTCTTGAAGTATATTGCCAAGTCTTTTCAATCTCAATATTTCTATCTTGAGTATCCTTCGTCTATCGTCACCAATAATTTCTTAGCCCCCGTCTATCCACGCCAATCTTTCTTTATACTCCGCCCTTTCACACTAATCATTTTTTATCCCTTTCGCAATCTATAGCAGCGCCTATCTTTTTCAATCCCTACTTTCCTATCCACATCTATTCGCGTATAATAATTTCAATCTTTCTCTATCTCACTTGAAGTATACCACCAAGTCTATCCATTTCAATCTTTATCAATATCCATCTCTATCCTTGTATAGTCTTTTCAATCTTTTCCTATCCCTCTTGAAGTGTATTACCAAGTTTTTTCAATCACTACATTTCTATCCGTGTCTATCCTTAATCTAATCATATAAATCCTTTTCTATTCTTTTTTAATTTCTCCAATCTATACCTTTAAATCTACATCCATTTCATTATAATAATTTCAATCCTTCTCTATCGCTCTTGAAGTATATTATCAAGCCTATACATTTCAATATAGGTTAGTGATTATACTGACAAAGAGATTGAAAGGGAAAGAGATGGATAGCAGAGACACAAATGAGACTGAAGATAAGTTATGAATTTAACAAAGAGATTGAAGAAGATAGAGTTAGATAAATAATTTCAATCCATCTATATCTCTCTTGAAGTATACTACCAAGTCTATCCATTCCAATCTTTACCAATATCCATTTCTATCCTTGTATATTGTTTTCAATCCCTTTCTGTCTCTCTTGAAGTGTATTACCAAGCCTTTTCAATCAATACATTTCTCTCCTTGTCTATGTTTAATCTAATAATCTCAATCCTTTTCTATTCTTTTTTCAATCTACTAGGAAGTCTATTCTTTTCAATCCGTACCTTCCAATCTACATCTATTCGCGTACAATAATTTCAATTCTTCCCTATCGCTGTTGAAGTATACTACCAAGTCTATCCACTTCAATCTTTACCATTCAATCCATTTCTATCCATTCCAATATTTATCTTTCTATCTGGATCTATCCTTATATAGTCATTTCAATCCTTTTCTATCCTTTTTGCAATATACTAGGAAGTCCATCCATTTCAATCCATACCTTTATATCCACATCTATCCACATATAATAATTTCAATTCTTTTTTATATCTCATGAAGTATACTATCGAGTCTATCCATTTCAATCTTTATCATTCTATCCATTTCTATCCTTGTATAGAATTTTCAATCCTTTTCTATTCTTTTCTACTATTTGTAATCCAATCTATACATTTTAATATATTTTAGTAATTATACTGACAAAGAGATTGAAAAAGATAGAGTTAGTTAAATAAGGGATAGATTGGGATAGAGCTCCTTAGGATTTGGTAGAATTAAAATAATATTTATGTACAAAATATTGTATTTAAAATATTATTATGTATGTTCGAAATTTTGTAATTAATAAGTTTATAACTGAGGATTGAAAAAGATTGCAAATGGGAGATAGAAAGATATTCAAATTTTTTTAGAAGAAATAGACTGAAAGATAAGAAGAGAGAGAGAAAATGCATAGAATGGACTTGATTATAAGTAGTTATTTGAATAGAGTAATAAATTTTTAAAAAGTTGTTGAGAACGAAATTAGTTATGTGCAAGTGGTCAGAATGGACAGCGAGGTAAGCCGCGAGCGGACCTCGTTTTGTCGTGGTTGAGGTTTTCCGGTTGTTTATCGCGATATAGAATCCTGGAAACGGAAGTGGCACAACAGGGACTCGACTCGAACAAAGACAGACTATCGGCATTATGTAAACTCGATCTTTGATATATTTCCGAATATCGGAATCGGAATAATATATAATCGATATAGATTAAGGAAGCAGAAAGTTTAATTTAAATTTCTCTTCAATTTTGACTTTCATTTTACATAATCTAAAAACCAGTAAATCTCTTTATCTGTAAAAATTGAAGACAAATTTGCATTGCTGTACCGTAAACTTCGGTTTCCTGAATTGCGTATAATTCCAAGAATAATCAAGCTAAAATCTGAATTCGTCAAGCGAGAATAATACTTCGAATTCTCCATGAGGCTAAAAATCGAGAGTCGTCAGTTTTTTCTCGTTTTGTTTATATATTTTTCCATTTACGATTCAATTCTCGAAGGGAGTCTCTATTCAAAAACCGCTGAATTCGAATGCTCCTGCTTTAAAGTGCAGACGACCCCGAAACCCTGCATGCCCTTTGTTTCATCACCTGCGATGCACCTAAAACCAATGCGTTTTGTCATCCCAGTCCTATTGTTTTTATATCCTTTTCTTTTTCACATTTGCGTTGCACGTATTTCTGTAAAAAAGAAAAAAAAATGTTAAAAAAATGAGAAAAATCCGCGGGGCCTCGTATTCTGGTTACGAGATGTGGAACAGTTTTTCAGAACTATAAATTCAGCATGAAGAATAAGCAGACAATTTGCCCTAGATTGATTTTGACGATTCTGATTATAAGAAGGACCCAAAAAGAGGCCGCACGTGAATTCCGTTGAGATTCTCAGAGGTGCTTGAGTCACCACGGGGCATATAATAATACCGATGATGCCCATCGCGAGAAAATAATGTGAGAACGATTTCTTCTCGAGCGCATCATTATCTCGATCTCTTTGGCTTCTTTTATATCTTTCTCCCTCTTTCTTGGCGAATCTCTCTCTATTTTTCGTTCTTCCTTGTCCGGGCCGATCGATCTGTCGAGCCGATTCCACCGACCAACGCAACCCTGCAATTACTATCTATTATCTTGGCGTGGGTGTAGGTATAATCTCGCGATCGTGTCGAGACGGTCTCATTTCCTCTCATCAAATTTCCCCTCTTCTCTCACTTTCTCTCTTTCCTCTCTCCCCAACCCTGCACACGGAGAGGATAACCTCTCGGATCAAATCTCCTGAGATCACAATGGAGAACAAATAAAAGCGCCCCGGCGAATCTCAAACTACATATATACAATCGTGGATAACATCCCGCAAGGTGCATCTCGTTAGCGAAAATGGGCCAATTGTAAAAAAAGAATTCCTACTCTTTTGTAAATCGAAATTTGTCTTCATTTTGACAATTATCTTTTTTCTAAACAAACTATTGAGAGCATTGAAGCGGTATTTTAGCTAAAAGATAATTTCGGACCGCTGATAGTCAGTTGGTAATAGTGAGGCGAGGCTGAGGTGGGCCAATATGGCCAACGTGTCACCCAATCAGCGGTTGCCCTCGGCGTGGCGAATTAATATAATTTATGAAAATGAGTCTCGCCGTCATCAATGGCGGCCAATTCTTTGCATATATTCAGAGACGCGGTACCCCGCGGCCCGTAACGAGTTAAAACATGCCCACCACGGACCTTTTCGCCCGAACCAATTCCTTCTTTCATTAGCCGCAAATTTCTTTTAAATTGCACGCTTAAAATCCAAGCTCGCCGGACACTCGATAACAAGTACATTAAGACCATTTGTTACTTTCTTTCATTAAATTTTACTCCCTTTTTTACTGGTTTATATCCGTGAAATTTTAGCAGGACACGCGGAAATTTTCTTTACGGACTTAATTGGAACGTTTTTTTAAAAATATTTTTCATCGCTAACTTTGCCCCTTGTTCTGTTATTTTTAACCCCTCTCCCAATCCCTTTCGCTATCCCCTAGTCGGATATTCCCCTCCCTGTCAGCTTTCCTACGAAGTCAAAAAGACATTTTCCCTCCCCCCACTTTCCTGCCCTTGTCACTCTTACAAATGCCACTTCTCTCCATTGACTTACCCCTGTAGATTGTCTTCAATCAACCACCTCCCCCCCTCTTACTATCAGCCCCCTCCCTATTGTAATTTCTTTTACGCCTTTCCCCCTATTCTTTGCCTTGATCAACCATTCTTAGTCCTATCAATACCCACTATTTATTATCCCCCGTATAAATTGGTGCCCCCTCCCTGCTGTCTCTCTTCTTTGCCCTTTTTACTGACCCAAATCCCCCTCCCCTTACATTTACTCCTTTGTTATCACCCTGCTGGAAGTAAACAGATAGAAAAAGATAGAAAGAGATAGAAAGAGATAAAAAGAGATAGAAAGAGATAGAAAAAGATAGAAAGAGATAAAAAGAGATAGGAAGAGATAGAACTTTTCTATCTCTTCCAAGTATCCATTTTGCATTCTTAAAACCCTATCGTTTTCTATCCATCATTGTATCCCCATATCCGGTGATATCAATCTCTTCCTATCTCTCAGTCTATCCCTGTGCCTGGTAATATCCTATCTCTTCCTATCTCTCAGTTTATTCCTGTGTCTGGTAATATCCTATCTCTTCCTATCCCTCAGTCTATTCCTGTGTCTGTTAATATCTATCTCTTTCTATCCCTCAGTCCATCTCTTTCTGGAATTATCTATCTCTTCCTAACTCCAGTCTATCTCTATTTCTGGTAATTTCTTTCTATCTCTTAGTCTATTTATTCGATAAAAATGTTATTCCTTTCTATCCCTAATTCTATCTCCCTTGCTAGAAATTTGTATCTCTTTCTATCCCAAGGCAATCTCTCCCTTATTAACTTATTAATCCATGCTTATCTCTTTGAATCCCCTCTTTTGTATCCCTTTTTATCTCTTGTCTATCTCCGCCTATCTCTTTCTATCTCCATCTCAATACACATCAACACCTATCTCTTTAAATTTTCATCTCAATACACATCAACGCCTATTCCTTTCAATCTCAACTTCTCTATCCTTTTCTATCTTTTGTCTATCCTATCTGTTTCAATGTCAGCTTCGTCTAAAAATATGCTGGAACAGAAATCAGGAGATTGAAACAAATAGCGGTAAATTTCGATTGAGAATGAAATAGAAAGAGATAGATGAGGACAGGAGAGGGATTGAAAGGGATAGAAAAGTGGGATTAAAAGAGATTGGAGTGAATTTTGATTGACAAGAAGAAAAAAAGTTATAGGTGATAATAGGAGAGAAAAAGAAAGGAATAGAGAACTGGGGATTGACAGAGATAAGAGCGAATTGAGATTGACAAGGATACAGATAGGGATAGAGTAGAATAGGCGAAAAATAGGAAAGAATATAGATGTGGCGATTGAAAGTGATAGGCGTAGATGAGGATTGAAATGGAGATAGAAAAGGATAGGTGAAAAAGGTAACTGACAAAGAGATAGAAAGAGATAGATGGGGATGGACAAAAGATAGAAAGAGATAGAGAAGAGGGAATTGAAAGAGATAGGCATTGGTGTGGATAGAAAAGAGGAGATTCAAAGAGATAAGCGTGAACGTGGATTGAAATGGGGATAGAAAGGGATAGAGAACTGAATGTTAAAAGAGATAAGAGCGAATTAAGGTTGACAAGAAGATAGAAAGGGATAGATAGGTATATACAGAGAGAGTAAGAGATAGATGAGGATGGTCAAACGATAGAAAGAGATAGAGAAGTGGAGATTGAAAGAGATAGGTGTTGATGTACATTGAGATGGAGATAGAAAGAGATAGACGGGTATAGGCGAGAGATAGAGAGGGATAGAAATGAGGAAATTCAAAGGGATAAGCGTTGATATGGATATACTTGGAGATAGAAAGAGATAGGGGGGATAGCCGAGAGACAGATAGGGATAAACAATACTTATACCTTTCTGTCTTTGGGATAGAAGGAGATAGAAAGGGATAGACTAGAATTTGCGAAAAACAGGAAGCAAAATAGATGAGGTAATTGAAAATGATAGACGTGGATGTGGAATGAAATGGAGATAGAAAAGGTAGACAGATATATACAGAGATAGAATGAGATAGTGATGTAGGGATTGAAAGAGATAGGCGAAAACGGTGATTGACAAAGAGATATAAAGAGATAGATGGGGATGGACAAAAGTTAGAAAGAGATAGAGAAGTGGGAATTGAAAAAGATAGGCGGAGATAGACAAGAGATAAAAGGGGATAGAAAAGAGCAAATTCAAAGAGATAAGCCGGAATGTGGATTAAAATGGAGATAGAAGGGGATAGAGAACTGAAGATTAAAAAAGATAAAAGCGAATTAAGATTGTCACGAAGATAGAAAGAGATAGACGGGGATGGACAAAGGATAGAAAGAGATAGGCAAAGATAGACAAAGGATGGAAAGAGATAGGCGGAGAGAGACAAGAAATAGAAAGGAATAGAAAAGAGGAGATTCAAAGAGAAAAGCGTGAACGTGGATTGAAATAGTAATAGAAAGGGATAAGGAACTGAAGATTAAAAGAGATAAGAGCGAATTAAGATTGATAAGAAGATAGAAAGGGATAGACAGGTATACACAGAGATAGAAATAGATATAGAAGTGGATTTTGAAAAAAAAATCGTTGATGTGGATTGAGATGGAAATAGAAAGAGATAGAAAGGGATAGAATAGAGGAGATTCAAAGAGATAACCGTTAATGTGGATTGAAATGGAGATCGCAAGGGATAGAGAACTGAAGATTAAAAGAGATAAAAGCGAATTAAGTTTGACAAGAAGATAGAAAGGGATAGACAGGTATATACTGGAATAGAAAGAGATAGAGAAGTGGAGATTGAAAGAGATAGGCGTTGATGTGGATTGAGATGGAGATAGAAAAGGATAGGCGGGGATAGACAAGTGATAGAAAGGGATAGGAAAGAGGGGATTCAAAAAGATAAGCGTGGATGTGGATTGACACGGAGATAGGAAGAGATAGGGGAGATAGACGAGAGACAGAAAGGGATAAAAAAATCCTCATTCCTTTCTATCTTAGAAATAAAAGCAGATAGAAAGGGATAGGATTTCTATCTCTTTACTTCCAGCAGGGCTTCTCCTATTCACCTACTTCAATACCTGCTCCTATCAGTATCCCCTCTTTTCCTACTCCCGTACCCCTAAATATCCCTCTACCTATTGCCCCTCTCACTCCCTTCCACAGTACTAAAATCATCATTCTTGTTTACTTTTCTTCTTTTACTGCAATTATTGTGTGTATATGACTACAATAAAATAATAGCGTCAAGAAGAGAGAGTTCCTGTATTGCCGAGAGTTTATTGCCATAGAAGCACTTCTCGCTTTTCTAACTTTAATTGGACCGCTAATTAATTAAAGCGTTAACGAATATATCGCAAGTGCATCTCGAGCATCTCCAGCCAACTATTAATTGCACTGCACTTTTCTTAGATTAAAATTCGCGTGTGCTGATCAATATCGAGCCAGCAATAATTTTCAAATTAAATTCATGAATATTGTTTACAATTACGAAATACGTCGAGAGTTGTAGAATTTTTTTACTAGGATATAATGAGGGGATATATTTTGAAGAATAACAGTAATATCAGTATTTTTCCTTTGCAGATATGAAAATGTATCTCTAATTTATAAAATTCATCTCGCTGCAGATTTAATAATATTTCTGCACATCAATCTTATCAAATATCAAAGGACTGTCAATAATTAATGAGGGAATCGGATTCTGACACATTACAGAAATTCTGACATGCGAATATCGAATGGCGTAATTTAGCAACGAGCTTCATGCAAATAGAAACAATTTAATTTAAAATAATAGAGTTCAACATCAGATATCATAAAATAGAGTAAAATTGTAAAAATAAGTTGTTTTTTTTTAATCGTCTATCTGTAAGAATAATTTTAACAAATCCATCAAATATTTACGTCATACGTATTACGAGTTGAAGTTACGTATTTAAAATTTATGGTTTTATAAGTTCTCGTCATAATGTTATTATTACTTTAATGAGTCGCTCTATATAGATAAAATTAAATTTAAACAAATTTTTTATTTAAATAGACGAACAGGACTTATTGTACTTAAAGATTTATTTTATTCTGACAGAATTTAGAAGCTTCTATATTTGGAAATGAAAGGAAAATTAATATGAATAAATAAATATTAGGAATTTATGATTATTTGACGATTATTTGATTATTTGCAAAGTGCTCAACAAATGAATACAACAAATATATAAATACAGTTAAATGAAACACTCGAGATCGAATTCACAGCTAGTTTATGCCATTCTTGTGACTGGACAAAGGTGGTGAGGCAAGAGGGGTGATTTTTATTTCAGTTCGCGAGAAACCAGTTTGTAAATAATGTAAATCCCGAGAAAAGGAACAGTTCAAGTGACCCGCGACCGAGAAGTACAAAAAGTACAAAAAGTACGAAAGAGACGAGAGAAAGAAAGTGAAGAAAGAATTTTTTTTATTTCCTGCAGTGTTATTCTAAATCTTAATGTATTTTATTAAACATTCAATGTCATCTTATTAGAAGAAAAGAGCATTGCACTCGAGTTTCCAAGGCGATTATCAAGTCTCTAGGACTCACTTTGTGACACGAGCGAGGGTCATAATTTACTATGATTACGTTTACGAGTATATTCTTGTACTCAGTATCTATCCTTTGCCTTGCGATGAGAAAAAAGGAAAGAAAAAGAGAGAAAGAGAGAAAGAGAAGAAGAAACTACCCCTTATCCCTTATCTTTCCCATAAATTTTGCCTATCCGTGTCGAGCAACTTCAAGAAACGTACTGGCAAGTCTTTCGAACATATCTACTCTTTGTTAAGTATTTTTGTCCCTTGAATTTTTTTTATATTTCCAGATACGAGCAATCAACTCGAATCTAACAGAATTAAAAAAAAAGTAATTACTAATTTATGCAAAAATCCGTGCTGAAGTCATTACAAAACTCACCTTAATTTCTCCCCCAGCTTCCCTCGGCCTGCACATAAAAAAATATCTCATTAAGTAGATGTTGATTAACTACTTGTAATTAAGAAAATAATGTTGGTGACTTATCATGTGATTTAAAAAAAAAAGAAGTTAGGCGTAATTACTGTGATAATAAATAATATGCAAAAGGTAATGAGAAAGGAAATGATTATTTGTGATCTGGGAAGATTTAAGTACTTTGGAAATAAGTTTCTCTGCATAATGAATTAGAGAAAATAAATAAAAGTTAGCAATACGTTAAATGGGGATTTAAGAGGCGCGGAATTAATTCCATTAGGAATTCAATTTATCAGAGGTATTAACAAATTAGTTTCACCTAATGATTTGCATTAAGGTCCTTCGTTGCGAGTGTAGAGTCGATTTGACTCTAAAGGCCAGATGCAAAGTTTTCTCCTCACGAGCGTACAGCTTAACGATTGCAAATGACATTCGCAGTGAAAATGAGCCGGTTCCGTGTAACAATAATTGATTTGATAGGCCAGGTTTGCGTCACGATACAGTGGTATGTATAAACTATAAATCGTAACGGAAAATTCGAACTTTCAAAATTGTTCTGAACAGTAATAGAGTCATGCTTTATACTCACATTCTCGTTCAGGGTCTTAAATTCATTTTGAAAATGGTTTACAAATTTTAAATATCAGAAGTATATAAATTTGCAGGAGACATGAAGTGGGAGGATAAAAAGGGTAAAAAATGAAGAAATAAATAAAATAGATGTCTCCGAGGCTACCTGTGAGTGTTGCTAATGAACTGGTCTCTCCTATCTCACTCATACAAATTTTCTCCCTCTCCTTCACACTCGTATTCTACATTTGTAGTACATTCAACCGGTCTTCAATATACTTGCTCTAGTGTCGTTAATTGCACACGCACCTACTTCAAACCTACCTACATTTCACACTACTGACTTGTATGATAAACTACTGATTTCATGTTCAAAAATTTAATTTTCATTTTCTATCAAAGCAGCAATCTATTCTAGGCGACAAAATAAGACTAAAAGTCCTGGGGCTTATTTTAATCGGATGTGTAGATTCGGAATTAGAGGTGAGGAAAGAGAGCGCTGATCAGCTGAAGCTGCTCAGCTGATGTTACATGATAAACTTCTAATTTCAAGGTCGAAAAATGAATTTGTATTTTTTATCAAAGCAGCAATCGATTTTAGGTGACAAAACAGTTGGAAAAGTCCGGAGACTTATTTTGATGAGATGCGTGGATTCGGAACTAGAGAGGCGTAAAGAGTGCGCTGATGAGCAGCCTAAGCTGCTGAGCTCTCTTTCTTAAAAACATTCAATCCTTTCTTTAATTTGCGCTAATTATAAATCCCCAAAGTATTCAGTTACGAGCTGTTAAATCAGCAAAAAAATCAGCTTGCAGGTACTAGTGATGTGGAATTTCCTATCAATTAAGGACAGGTTTTCTCACCGTGGTGGTGATCGCTACCCTTTTTTTTTCGTCGTCCTTATCCTGGAGAATCCTGTTTCTCTCACTTGTACAGTTAGTCGCTTAAGCAACGAAGGTGTCCAAATGACCACTTTCTACTCTATGACTCTCATCCTGGGAATCATTGTTTTACAAGTAGGCAGATAATTTACACCTTAAGATTTCTATAGACAATTTTTATATCCATGAAAAAAAAATTAATCAAGTGATAATTAAAACACTGTTTATGAATTCTAGGATAGAAAAGAGGACGAAAAGTTCTATGGGAGAATTTTGTAAAACAAGTAGTTTCTGAGCTAGAGTGACTTAAAGACAGCGACGGCTGATTATCGCACTCTTTACGTTCCTCTATTTCAAAAAATACGGCTCTGATTAAAATCTTCCTCAGGACTTTTCGTCTTCTTTTCTCATACAGAATTGACCCCTCTATTTACAAAAACTCAAAATTTAATTTTCCAAGTTTTGAAAAAAAAATAATAATCAGGCAATAATTGAAATACTGTATATGAATTCTGGGTTGAAAAAGAGGACGAAAAATCCTACGGGACAATTTTGTAAAACAAGTAGTTTCTGAGCTAGAGTGACTTAAAGACAGCGACGGCTGATTATCGCACTCTTTACGTTCCTCTATTTCAAAAAATACGGCTCTGATTAAAATCTTCCTCAGGACTTTTCGTCTTCTTTTCTCATACAGAATTGACCCCTCTATTTACAAAAACTCAAAATTTAATTTTCCAAGTTTTGAAAAAAAAATAATAATCAGGCAATAATTGAAATACTGTATATGAATTCTGGGTTGAAAAAGAGGACGAAAAATCCTACGGGACAATTTTGTAAAACAAGTAGTTTCTGAGCTAGAGTGACTTAAAGACAGCGACGGCTGATTATCGCACTCTTTACGTTCCTCTATTTCAAAAAATACGGCTCTGATTAAAATCTTCCTCAGGACTTTTCGTCTTCTTTTCTCATACAGAATTGACCCCTCTATTTACAAAAACTCAAAATTTAATTTTCCAAGTTTTGAAAAAAAAATAATAATCAGGCAATAATTGAAATACTGTATATGAATTCTGGGTTGAAAAAGAGGACGAAAAATCCTACGGGACAATTTTGTAAAACAAGTAGTTTCTGAGCTAGAGTGACTTAAAGACAGCGACGGCTGATTATCGCACTCTTTACGTTCCTCTATTTCAAAAAATACGGCTCTGATTAAAATCTTCCTCAGGACTTTTCGTCTTCTTTTCTCATACAGAATTGACCCCTCTATTTACAAAAACTCAAAATTTAATTTTCCAAGTTTTGAAAAAAAAATAATAATCAGGCAATAATTGAAATACTGTATATGAATTCTGGGTTGAAAAAGAGGACGAAAAATCCTACGGGACAATTTTGTAAAACAAGTAGTTTCTGAGCTAGAGTGACTTAAAGACAGCGACGGCTGATTATCGCACTCTTTACGTTCCTCTATTTCAAAAAATACGGCTCTGATTAAAATCTTCCTCAGGACTTTTCGTCTTCTTTTCTCATACAGAATTGACCCCTCTATTTACAAAAACTCAAAATTTAATTTTCCAAGTTTTGAAAAAAAAATAATAATCAGGCAATAATTGAAATACTGTATATGAATTCTGGGTTGAAAAAGAGGACGAAAAATCCTACGGGACAATTTTGTAAAACAAGTAGTTTCTGAGCTAGAGTGACTTAAAGACAGCGACGGCTGATTATCGCACTCTTTACGTTCCTCTATTTCAAAAAATACGGCTCTGATTAAAATCTTCCTCAGGACTTTTCGTCTTCTTTTCTCATACAGAATTGACCCCTCTATTTACAAAAACTCAAAATTTAATTTTCCAAGTTTTGAAAAAAAAATAATAATCAGGCAATAATTGAAATACTGTATATGAATTCTGGGTTGAAAAAGAGGACGAAAAATCCTACGGGACAATTTTGTAAAACAAGTAGTTTCTGAGCTAGAGT
>UCOK01016066.1:0-48571 GCA_900474325.1 Synergus umbraculus
ATTTAATATATTATTATTATATATATTATTTATATATTGGAATGCCGGACAATCTTAAAATTCTAAGTTATTTTGCCTTTTGGGGTAGTAATTAAAACATAGTAAAACATACACAGCACGAGGATTGTTAAAGATTGTAAAAACATTAAAGTTGATGTTCTTTTGCTCTACCCGGATGCATAATCTTAGTTTTCTTGCATTTTTGAATAGTTTACGACGATCTGCTGGCTGGCAGACACAAAAACATTAACAAAGGGAATGGCAAAGGAATGGTAAAGGTAAACCGGTAAAATGGTAAAATGGTAAACCGGTAAAAAGGTAAAATGGTAAACCGGAATAGTAAAAGCAAATGGCAAAAGGGAAATGGCAAAAGGAATTTCAAAGGAAATGGTAAAGGGCAAGGGTAAATGAAATGGTAAAGAAAAATAGCAAAGGGAATGTTGAATGGAATGGCAAATGAAATGGCGGAGGGAAACGGATAACTGAATGGTAATAAGAATGCTAAAGTGAATGGTAGAGGGAAATAGTAGAGGAAAACGGCAAAAGGAATGGTAAAGGGAAATGGGAATGGTAAAAAGAAATGGCAAAGGGGATTTCAAAGGAAATGATAAAGGGAATGGTAAAGGAAAATGGTAAAGGGAAAGGGGATTGATAAAGGCAAATGACAAAGGGAATGGCAAACGGAAATGACAAAGGGAAAAGGCAAAGGAAATGTTAAAGGGAAATGGCACAGGGAATGGTAAGAGAAAATGGCAAAGGGAAAGGAGAATGGTATAGGGAAATGTTAAAGGGATGTGGCGAAAGGAATGGTAAAGAGAAAAGGCAAAGGGAATGATAGAAGGAAATAACAAAGCGAATGGAAAGGTGTAATGGTAAAAAGAATTCTAAAGGGAATAGTAAAGGGAAATGGCAAAGGGAATGGTAAATGGGAATAACAGAGTAAATAAGAAAGGGAGTGGTAAGGGGAAATAGCAATCTGAATGGTAAAGGGAAATGACAAAGGGAATTGTTAAGGGAAATGGCAAAGGGAATGGTAAAGGGAAATAGTAAAGGGAATGGTAAAGGATAATCGTGAAAGGAAATGGCAAAAAGAATGAAAAAGGGAATTGGAAATTGTATAGGGGAGTGGTAAAAGGGATATAACAAAGTGTGTGGTAAAGGGAAATGGTAAAGGGAATAATAAGCGGAAATGGTAAAAAGAATGTTAAAGGGAATGATAAAGAGTAATGACACAGAGAAGTGGCAAAGGGAATGATAGAAGAAAATGCCAAAGGGAAATGGGAATGGTAAAGGGAAAGGTGAAAGGGAAATAGCAAAAGGAATTTCAAAGGAAATGGTAAAGGGCAAGGGTAAATGAAATGGTAAAGGGAAATAGCAAAGGGAATGTTGAATGGAATGGCAAATGAAATGGCGGAGGGAAACGGATAACTGAATGGTAATAAGAATGCTAAGTGAATGGTAGAGGGAAATGGTAGAGGAAAAGGGCAAAAGGAATGGTAAAGGGAAATGGGAATGGTAAAGAGAAATGGCAAAGGGGATTTCAAAGGAAATGATAAAGGGAATGGTAAAGGGAAATGGTAAAGGGAAATAGTAAAGGGAATGGTCAAAGAGAATGGCAAAGGGAAAGGGGATTGATAAAGGCAAATTACAAAGGGAATGGTAAGAGAAAATGGCAAAGGGAAAGGAGAATGGTATAGGGAAATGTTAAAGGGATGTGGCAAAGGGAATGGTAAATGGGAATAACAGAGTAAATAACAAAGGGAGTGGTAAAGGGAAATAGCAAACTGAATGATAAAGGGAAATGACAAAGGGAATTGTAAAGGGAAATGGCAAAGGGAATGGTAAAGGGAAATAGTAAAGGGAATGGTAAAAGAAAACAGCAAAGGGAAAGGGGAATAGTAAAGGGAAATTGTGAAAGGAAATGGCAAAAGGAATGAAAAAAGGCATTGGAATGGTAAAAGTAAGGGAATGGTAAAAGAAAATGGCAAAAAGAATGAAAAAGGGAATTGGAAATTGTAAAGGGGAGTGGTAAAAGGGAAATAACAAAGTGAGTGGTAAAGGGAAATGGTAGAAGGAAATGGCAAAGAGGAATGGTAAAGGGAAATAAAAAAGAGTAAATGGTAAAGAGAATGGTAAAAGAAAATGGCAAAGGGAACGGGGAATGGTAAAGGGAATCGTGAAAGGAAATTTGAAAAGGAATGAAAAAGGGAATTGGAAATTGTAAGGGGGAATAGTAAAGAGAAATGACAAAGGGTAATGGTAAAAGAAAATGGCAAAGGGAATGGTAAAAGGAAAAGGCAAAGGGAATGTTAAAAGGAAATAGCAAAGGGAACAGAAAAAAGAAAATGAAGCCTTGCAGACATCTTAGCCAGAATCTTGCATTTTAAATACTTGCCCAAAATCTCTTGTCTCAATAACACGACTAAAATTCGTGGGCCGACTTCCCCCTTATCGATCCTTTGTTCAGGGAGACTATTTAATGTCCCTGCTTGAATTTAATGTCTCTTCGTATTTAATGGGCATCGCAAGGGCCGTCCTTTACTCTCAAGAGACTTTTTTATACGGGGAGCACTCCGCCCTTAATTCTCATGCAAGGTCCGCAAGCGTTCCTTGGAACGAGCCGCTAAACGCATTCCGCCTTCCTCGTTCCTCTCTTTTCCCATCTTTTCGCGGTTCGAAACCGCGAAGGGTCGAGCTAGGGAAAGATTCTCGGAGGATTTGCATAGTCCTCACGTTTACGCGCTCGCCGCTTTTGCGGTTGTGTTTTCATTTTTTATTTCTATCCGTGAAGAAAAAGGGAGGGAGCCACCATAAGCAAGATCATTATCCATTTGGATGTAGGTACTCTTTTCGAGGATTTTATATGAAGTTGAAAAAGTAGGGAGAAAAAGTTGTAATTGAATTTCAACTTTGCGAGGATCTAATTGTTGTAATTATAGAGAACAATTTCAAGTCTGAATATTTATTGAATTTTGCTTCCTCATAGGGGAAGCTTTGTTTTCGATACATTTTCTAATTTTTTAAAAATCGTTTAATTAAACTTTCCTCACGTGATAAATGTCTAATACAACATTCTAATCAATTGTCCGGATGTATGTATATATGTATGTATGTATGTATGGATGTCTCCATTTTTTGTCACCCTATTAACTTAAAGACAGTTGTAGATAAATTGATGAAATTTGTAGGGTATATTGGCACCACCAATATCTCAAAACGTGCCAAAGGATTTTTCAAAATATTGAGTTTTAAAATTTTTATGTAGATTTTGAATTTTTGTAAAATTGATTTTTCGACTATAACTTCTCAAATAATGAAAATTCAAAGCTTATGTAAGGGAAAGAAAGATTCCTTGCGTCGAAATGAATCGATTGACTGGTATAATTAATTAGTTTTATAGAATTTAAAGAAAATTATGATTATTTTTAATTTTGAAAATCGTTAATGCTTCCTCTATGAGGAAGCAAATTTATTTGCAACATTATCATAATGAGGAAGCAAAGTGCTCAAAAATGAGCACAAAAAAATATAAATATAGTTAAATGGAACATCCGAGATCGAATTCACAGCTAGTTTCAGTCTTATCATAAGTTTGTCTATATTAGTGAGGAAATATTTATATCGAAATATCGAAAATATCGATATTCAGCGTCCAATATATCGACGTTTACAAAACACGATAATCAAAGTCAATATCGATATTTTTTTAATCTATTTAAAGATTATTTATTTCTCCCAAAATCAAAAATTCGATTTATTAAAAATACTATTATAAATTGGAATAGTATTATTTTAATAATACTAAATTCAAAGTAGTATTAAAATAATACTATTTTATGTATACATTTTGATACTTAATAAAAAAAATGCCAATAAAAATGTGTTTCTAAATAATATAATCAATTATTTATTTGAAAATTAAAAAATATCGAAAATATCGATATATAGTTTTTAAAACTTTTTTTTATATTATTTTTATATTATTTTTCGTTCGTGAAAAGTGTAGTGCCGACGTGTCTTTTTCCGAAACACAAAAAGTTTTTCATTATCCTCTGAAAAAGACTAATAACTCGAATCCAAAGCATGGAACCCCTCAAGCTAAGCATTATTTGTTTGTTTCGTGTACTTTATAATTAAAAACGTGCTATGGGGGTTACTTTCTTTTACAGGGTGGCCCCGACCACAAGATTCAATTTTTTCATTTCCCTGACAATTCCCTGACTTTCAGACAAATTTCCTTGACAGAAAAGCATTTCAAAATGCGAACAAATTTTCAGTAAAAATAATATTGAAATTTTTCAAAAATGTCGTATAATATCACTTTAAGGGCATGTATTACTTACCCGATCCCTACCTTACCGACATTTTTTTCTCTGTAACGCTACGTCTACATTTATTGAGATACCACATTGAAAATTTCTAAATTTGAAACTAAAGCCTTAAGGTATGTTTGTCTGGTCCTAAATATTGACATTAAAAAAAAAATTTTTCAAAAAATTTTTTTGAATGATGTGGAGAAATATTTTGCTAAATATTTAACTGCTGAAACAATTGCTAGTGAAGCTGATATGAGCGAAGGACTTGATTCAGTAAGTAGAAAGTTAACAAAATTTCCTTCAGGGTGTCTAGTGATCAGAGAAATTAGAAATTCCCAGATTTTTCACAGTTTTCTTCCGATCTTTCCCAGTCTTTTTCCGGTTAAATTTTTTTTTCTTCCGACCAATTTATAGTTGCCTTTTTGTGATTTAAAAAAAAAAACATTTTTTTTTAATTTAATAAAGAAAAAATACAATTTTAAAAAAGTAGTGTGACTAAATGTCTCGAAAACTTCGCATCCATTGTTGTTGCAAACCTGATTAGCTTTTGAATGAATTGAAGTTTTAAGAAGGAAAATAAAATAATCGTGCGCGTGTTGCTTATTTGCTCTCGTCTTTGAAATTTTACGAAAGCCTCCGAAATCCTTGTAAAATCTACAAAACTGTTTAAAAAAACATAAAATTTTTTTTTTAAATCCCTCAATAAAATATCCTGATAAATTTTTTAATCTTTTAAATCCTATAAAATATTTTAAAAGTCATAAAAATCTCTTGAAATCTGTTCAAATTCGTGAAAACCTCTTACAATACCCGGAATCTTCTTGAAATTCATTAGAACTCTACCATACGATTTACAAATCCATTAAAAGTATTAAAAATCTCGTCAGCTTCTATATAATACTTAAAAATTCCATAAAATCTTTTAAAAATCAGAATTTGTTGAAATGCCTTAAAATAATTACAAATCTCATGAAACTCCACAAAATATTTTCAAAATCATACAAAATCTTTTGAGTTCTCTTCAAATTCCGCACAGTTCTTAAAAATCTTTTAAAATTTTATGAATTCTTATAAAATTCCATAAAATATCCGGAAATTCTTTAAAATTCTGCGAAATATTTGAGTAATTCAAAAAATCCTTTTAAAATTCCGCTCTAAAAAGATAACGACATTTTTTTTAATCTCGTATACATTGTTGTTCAAAACCTACTCTCCAAATTTAAATTAGCGAAATTCCGCTGGTTCAGATTAAGGGTGTTGGAGCCAAGTTCTAATCTAAAAATTCTATTTCCTCATTTTACTCAACAAATATTAAATTTGTAATTTTTTCCCTCTGTATAATTAATCAATATTTAACTAGAATTATGCGCACAGAGCGAGAAAATATCTAATTCAAATATTTTTTAAGTAAAATTAAAATATTCAATTTTGAATTCTTCGTTTTATGCAAAAATTATCGAAATTAAATATTTTTTCGCTCTGTACGCAGTTTTATATTTGCAAAAAGATTAGCGCTACAGAGCGAAAAAATATTTATTTACAATTTTTGTTGAGCAAAATGGAGAATGAAATTTTGAGCTTAACACTTGGATCCAACGCCCTTAAGAGAGTAATTAACTTTTGAATGACTTTAAGTTATAAGAAGTAAAAAAAACTAATCACTCGTTGGTTTGCTAGTAGACTAAAAAGAAGATAAAGTATAAAAACGTCGATTTTTCAATAAGATGCAAAATATTCCCGGATCCAAATAAAATTCTCTGGTTTTTTAAACGGTGTACGACGATCTGCTAGCTGGAAGGCACAAAAACATTAACGAAAGAAAGTTATTCGATGCAGAATGCAGTGCAAAGGTAGGTAAGGGACACTCTTTCCATCCCCTTTCGTTTTTTTAGCCTTTTCCCACTTGAAGACTGAAGTAGAGGACATATTTGAAGACTTGATAAAAACTTGTCCCTCAAGATGATGCGTTTCAGACACGCGACTTCCTCTCTTTTTCTTCCACTTTACTCCCCTCCCCTCACGTCACTTTCGACTTTTGACACTTTTTTCTTTCATTTTTGTCTCTCATGATTGCGAATTTCGATTTTCTGGCGGCTACCCAGCATGCCTTTCGCTAATCCAGATATGTCAAGCATTCCAACAATCGCATACCTAACATTCACTATCTCTGCGATATTCTCATGTGCTGTCAGTTCCACAAACCAATTATTTAGTGTGACGTACCCTTGTATAAACTTCGTATACTTATGTATTTTGACGCGTCGATTACGAAAATTATAGTGAAAATTGGCGATTAGTTGATACGCATGGTGAAAATCATGAAAAAAACCATAAATATCATGGTTTTTTGCGAGTATCTTAGCTAATATATGCAAAATTTAAAAACATGTTTCCAACATAACCGAAATACACATTTTTTGTTTTAAACATTCTTCTCTGCGAGTGATAGTTTCTGGGAAAATCAAATATATCGACATTCATTTTTAAAAAACCCATATATTATACCATTCCCTTCACATTCTAAATGGAAATCATTGTAAAAGAAAATTATTGTAAAGGGAATGGTAAAAGGAATGGCAAAGGGAATGCCAAAGGGCAATGGAAAAGGGTATAGCAAAGGGAATGGCACAGAGGAGTGGAAAATTGAAATGGTAAAGGGAAAGGTAGTGGTAAATGGCAAAGGGAATGGCTAAATGAATAGTAAAGGGAATGGCAAAAGGCAATGGAAAAGGGTATAGCAAAGGAAAATAGCAAAGGACATGACAAAGGGAATGAAAAATTGGAATGATAAAGGGAAATGGCAAAGGAAAATGGAATGGTAAAGAAAATAGCAAAGGATATGGTAAAAGGAATGAATAAGGGAAATGGCAAAGGGAAATGACAATCAGAATGGTAGAGGGAATGGTAAAGGAAATGGTAAAAGGAATGGCAAAGGGAAGTCATAAAGGGGAATGGAAAATTGGAAACGAAATGGCGAAGGGGAATTGTAAAACGAAATGGCAAAGGGAGGAAGCAGAGAGAAATAGCAAAGGGAATGGCACAGGGGAATGGAAAATTGGAATGGTAAAGGGAAATGGCAAAGTGAAATGGTAAAGGGGAATGGAAAATTGGAATGGTAAAGGGGAATGGTAAAGGGGAATGGAAAATTGGAATGGTAAAGGGAAATGGAAAATTGGAATTGTAAAGGGAAATGAGAAAGGGAAATGGCAAAAAGAATGGCTAAGGGAAATGGCAAAAGAAATGGTAAAGGGAAATGGCAAAAGAAATAGTAAAGAGAAATGGCAAAGGGGAATGTTAAAGGGAATAGCAAAGGGAAATGGTAAAGGAAATGGCAAACGCAAATGGCAAAGGGGAATCATAAATCAGAGGTTTACATTAATCGGAACGCCACCAGAAAAAGTTTAATTTTAAATTATTAATTAATTTGTATTGAAGATAATTTTATATGAAAGAAACTTGTATTATCTATTGTTACTTTTAGTTTGAATAATATTTCTAGATAAAATAGGATTAGGAAAAAAATATTTCTGTCATTTGAACGTTGAAAACTTGTTGACAGTATATATATATATATATATATATATATATATACATATAAATATAAATACGCATGACTTGTTCGTTATGTAAAATGTTCAAGTAGAAGGTAGATAAGCTTCTATGGAAAAACGAATGAAAATTGTTCGCCATTTGCAGAAAGTTGTAGCCAATTGGAGAGAGGTTCTTTTGTGCTAAGAAGGGCGTGCGTTTAATTCCGTGAGATGCTAATCTCGCCAAGAACCAAGACTGACCAGCTCAGACTCAGAACGTAAGTTATCCAGAGCATATAAACAGAAACAGAGCTGGGTCGTATTAGCATAACCAACAACCAACAACCAACTCTGGTTAGCTCGAGATTCGGACTTGAAACCTGAAGTCTCGACTATAGACTATAGCTGGCTTCGTATTCGTATTCGTATTCGTTATGTTGTATCGGATACTTTTATCTTTTCCGCCACCCGACCAGTTCGTCTGATTCTTTCTCGATTCGAAAAATAGAAAATAATAGAACTAAATCCTTAAAATCGGATCCCCAGCATTGCTAGATTTCTATGTTTAGTTTAGTTTTAAGAAACTTACAAAAACCAACCATAGAATTCATTATTCAATTTGTAAGAGAATAAAACAAATAAACAAATAGAAAAATTGATTTGAACAGGAATAGCAAGACAAAATATTATTTCTAACTCTCGTAACGAAAATTGTTTTCACAATTTGGACGTGGATGAATTTCTGATGAAAACAGAAACACGATATTTCAGTTTCGTTTGTTATCCCTTTTTGCAATCAGTGCGAGTACGCGGAATTTCTTGATTGTTTGTCGAAACTCGAGTTACGAATGGGGCTCGCAGGCACGCAAACATAACTACGCCAATGGACAGTCTCATAAACCAAGCAGCATAACGAGGCCTGACTGAGGAACCTTCGAGGCACCTTCGCCTTCGCATTTCTCGAACTTGCTCACATAAATTTTATAATCACGCACCTTTCATATTTCACCCGAGGTATAAAAAAAAATTTATGTTTTAACATTTTCCAAAGAATTTTGCTTTAAAAATTATTTACAACACATTCCAAAGCCTCAGGTACATTATTGACATGATAAGAAAAAAGGGATAAATTCTTTTTTATTAATTGTAATAATAATATAGAATGATTTTTTGAATAAAGTTCCGAAAACCGATAACATTCGATTTTCTTTGGGCTCCGTATACTTATGTATTTTGAAGTGCTGATTACGAATATGATAGTGAAAATTGCCGCAAATTTGATTTTCATGGTGAAATCCTGAAAAAACTATAAGAACAATGGTTTTTTGCGTTTATCTCAGTTAATATGCAAAATTAAAAGAATGTTTCATAAAAAGTTGTAGATCTCATTGAAATACACATTTTTTTTCAAGATTTTTTTTTTCTGTGAGTGATTACCATTCACTTTGCCATTCCCATTGTCATTCCCTTTGCCATTTTCCTTTGCCATTCACTTTGTCATTCCCTTTGCCATTCTCATTATCATTTCTATTCCCTTTGCTATTTCCTTTTGCCATTTCACTTTACAATTCCCTTTGTCATTCCCTTTACCATTTCATTTACCATTCACTTTGTCATTCCTTTTACCATTCTCTTTATCATTTTCCTTTACCATTCCCTTTGCCATTTACCTTTACCATTTCACTTTACCATTTCCTTTACCATTTCATTTACCATTCACTTTGCCATTACTTCTGCCATTCTCATTATCATTTCCCTTTACCATTCCCTTTGCTATTTCCCTTTAATATTCCCTTTTCCGTTTCCCTTTGCCATTATCCTTTAATATTCCCCTTTGTCATTCCTTTTATCATTCCTTTTGCCATTCCATTTACCATTTCCTTTCCTATTTCCATTTAATATTCCCATTATCATTCCCTTTCCCATTCCCCTTTGCCATTTCCTTTTACAATGATTTCCATTTAGATTGTGTATTACAATGAAATCTACAACTTTTTTTTGAATCACAAAGAAAATGGCAAAAGGAATGGTAAAGGGAAAAGGCAAGTATTAGTTTTCGCGAAAATGACAGATAAATATATCGATTTTCATTTTTTTAAACCCATGAACTAGGGTTCTTCATATTCTAAATGGAAATTATAGTAAGAGAATGTTATTGTAAAGTTAAAGGGAAATGGTAAAAAGAATGCTAAAGGAATGGTAAAGGGAAATGGGGAAGGGAAGTGGTAAAAAGAATGCGAAAGGAATGGTAAAGGGAAACGGCAAAGGAAATGGTAAAGGGGAATGGCAAAGGGAAATGATAAAGGGAATGGTGAAAGAAAATGGCAAAGGGAATAGTAAGAGGAATGGTAAAGGGGTTGGTGAAGGGAAATGGCAATGGGAAATGGTAAAGGGAAATGGTATATTAAATCGTAAAGGGGTTGGTGAAGGGAAATGGCAATGGGAAATGACAAAAGGGAATGGTAAAGGGGAATAGCAAAGGGAATGTTGTCGGAAAACGTTGTCGGAACTGCCCCCGATTTATTTTTTGGTTTAGATCGAGATTAAAATCGATTTGCAAAAGACGTCAATACTTGAAAAGTTAATTAACGCGAATTCTGAGTCACCTTTAACGAGAGGACGTGACGAGAGCTATTATTGAGGGTGAAGAAAAAATGGGGAGTGTGAATAACAGTCATTGAGATTGCACGCACGAGTAATCATCAATGGAAGGCGAAAATCAGTAGAGCGACAAATAATCTCTCCTTTCAATTCCCACTCCCATTTTTCCTTCCTTTCTTTTTTTTAATTTTAGAGGCTTACAATTTAAGGGAGAGGAAAAACTTGATTTATTTTCATTGCAGAAATTTCAAAGTCAGATTCTTTATGTAAATGAAAATTACTTGCTAAGGACATATGATAACTACGCCCTTAAATAATATTTGAAATTCGTATTTACCGCTCAGTTCATCCGCATCGACGTCCCTTGTGACTAAAACAGCAATTGTGTGGGCAGCAGGAAGGCCCCAAGCAGCAACTGAGCCAACAGTTGAGAACCCCTGCTGTAGTCCAAATCCATTTTCCTTGCAATTATCTGGTGACTTTATCCACTTCCTCGCGACTATACACCACCAAGCACAGATTACCACCCACCTGAAACAGAAGATTACAAATTTTGTTAGAATTTTATATTTATCCTTTAAATTTCCCGACAAAATGGTAACAGCATTTGCGGTTATGTTTAAGTTTGGCCCGGTAGAAACTGGCGCGAAATTTAAATTTTAAAATTTTCTTTTTTTACTGGAAGAAACTTTTCAAGAAATTGCTAAGGATTTTAAGGGACATGAACCCTGGGTGGGATTTCAAAGGGTTTTTTTTTAATATTTTGAAAAAATTTCACTATCCATTGTCTACATTTGAAGAATATGGCAACCCAGATAGATTTTTTCATGCTCGGAAATAAGGATTGCAATTCGGTTAACGAGAGTCTATAAGAGAAGAGAAGTATTATAGCTATAATTATATAATCGGGGTTTTTGGTCCGCGAGTAAATTCTCCTCCAGCATCCGAGAGTGCTCCTTTCCTCTCTTTTCGATGCGACCCTGAACTTTCTCAGGTACTTAAAACAGTCCCGAACATGAGAGTGTGTCTGTGAGTAACAGAGGGAGAAAAAGAACAGATCCAGGGGATAAGAGAAGGAAGAGAAAAGACGGAGGCTGGGACTGGGATTGGAGAACACGAGCACAAGCGTTTGCATGTCCTGCGACCGGTTTGCTGGTTTTAGGTTTCATCGAATGCGTACGCGATGGTTTTCGCACGCTAGAGCCTTTTTAAACAATTTTTGTTTAACAAAACAGCAAAGGCGACTCGTAATTCTCTAAAGAATGTCGGGGTCAAGAAATGATTAATATTAATCTGAGAAAGTTTATTTGAAGCCTAACGTCTATATAGATGATCGTGAGATCAAAGATAATTGTTGATGATCTATATTCTATAGAAAAAAATGACTTGAAGCCAATTTAATTATTTCCGATTATCGCCTTGACTACTCGAATTTTTCCCAGATGGCTGACAAAATTAGCACGCGTTTAAAAGCAGTTTCTTCTCATAATATTTATCATATGCCTCTCTATAAACTTGTCTTAGATGACTTAGATAATCATCCGTTTTTTGGCTATTTCAATTTACACTCGGAGGTGCTAAACGATTTTTTTTAACTCAAGGAACTAAAAAACAAGTGACGAATCCCAGAAGCGATGGAAGACACGACTACCGGATTCTGGGGTCGACTAGCACAAATAACATGAAATAAGCAAACACTCGAAACCTTCCAGTCTTCTTTTCCTTCTCCTGCTCTTCCGAGAGCTCAGCAAACTGGGAGTTTTAACTCAAGTATTTTTTTTCCACAGGAAAAGAAAAAATATTGTAAGAGGAGAAATTTTCGAATCTATCAGTTTCTTTCGGATATCAGAGATATTTTGTGAAACTAGAAATTATGATCAATTAATTTCTCGATTTTGCACAACTTTTGCTAGTATACAAAACAATTGAGAAATTTATAATATCATGAAATCCATTAAAATCCCTGAGAGACCAATAGAATTTCGTAAATCGCCTTGAAAGTCCTTAAAAAATAACTTAATCCCTCGAATCCCTTAAAAATCCTTTAAATTACTTAATATCCCATAAAATATTGAAAAATCCCTTTAAATTATTTAAAATCCCATGAAATGTCACAAAATCCATTAAAATTCAGAATCTGGCGAAATTCCTTTAAATTTTATAAATTCACTTCATATTCCGAGATATTCCTTAAAATTCCACAATCTATTGTTATATCCATTAAAGTTACTTAAAATTCTATAAAATCTTATGAAATTCTTTTAAGTTTCGTAAAATTACTTGAGATTACTTAAAATTATTTAAAACCCCACTAAGTCTCAATAAATCTCTTTAAATTATTCAAAATTCCATATAATTTCGTTAAATACTTAAAAATACTTGAAAGTTCAATGAATCTAAACAAATCTCTTAAAATTTCTAAAAATAAAAGTCCTTAAAATTTTTTATTATCATAAAATACCTTAAAATCCCTTAAAATTACTTAAAATCCACAAAAGTTGTATCAAATTCCACAAAGTTACTTAAAATCACAAGAAATCTCTTGAAATTCCTAAAAATCCAATGAAATCTCGTAAATCCCTTGAAATCTTTTAAATCCACAAAATATTAAACCTCTTTAAAAAACATATTCCATAAAATATCGTAAAATCCCTGAAAATTACTTTAAATTCCATGAGATTTCATGAAATCTCTAAAAATTTCTGACAGTTCAATGAAATCTCGTAAAATCCCTTGAAAGTCCTGAAAGTAATTTAATATCCCCTAAAAAATCTTACAAGTATTTAAAATTCCAAGAAATTCCGTAAAATTACTTGATATTTTTTAAAATTTCACAACCTATCGTTATATTCATTATAATTATTTATAATTACTCAAAATACCGTGTAATCTCATTAAAACTATTAAAATTACTCAAAATCAACTGAAATTTCGTAAAATCCCTTCAGTCCCTTCAAAATCCTGTAAATTACTTAATATCCAATAAAATATTGTAAAATCCCTGAAAATTATTTAAAATCCCATGAAATGTTATGAAATTTCTTATTATCATAAAATACCTTAAAATCCCTTCAAATTACTTAGAATCCACAAAAATATCATTAGATCCCACAAAGTTACTTAAAATCACATGAAATCTTCTGAAATTCCTAAAACTCCAATGAAATCTCGTAAAATTCCTTGAAAGTCCTTAAAATAATTTAATATCCACTAAAATATCTTACAAGTCAATATCCCATAAAATATCTTAAATTGCCTTTAAAATCCTTCAAAATCTGGTGAAACTTCTTTAAATTTCGTAAAATAATTATTTTCCATAAAATTCCACAAACCGTCGTTATAAACCTTAAAATTACTTAAAATCTCGTAAATCCCTTAAAATCACAAAAATCGTTAAAATAGATTAATTTCCTATCAAATATCATAAAATCTCTGAAAATTACTTAAAATTTCAGGCAATTTCGTAAAATCCTTTGAAATTTCATAAGATTCCTCAAAATACTATGAAATCAATTAATATTTTTAAAATCTCAATAAAATTCGAAAAACCCTTTTAAATTCCTTAACATTATATTCAAGGATTCATGAAATCTATTAAAATATCTTAAAAATTTCTGAAATTACTTAAAATTCCACAAAATATATAGTCACATCCCTTAAAATAACTTTATAATCCCATAAAATCTCATAATTCTGATAGTAACTAATATGTAAATATACGAATACATATACATATAATAAATAATATACTAAAAATACGAGCATTAATAAATTAAAAACTGATATAAAAAAACAAATGAAAAGTTAAATACAAGTAATCTTTTTAATTTCTCGAATAATATTGGTTCCAAAAGGAACCAATCAGGTTTTCGACAACAATGTGTATCTTGAAATTGTGGAATGATTTTCACCGAGGTAGAATTTAATTAATTTCAGCTGGGGGAGATTGATTGGGTTGTTTATCCTCCTGATTATATATTCCTCTAACGAGAATTGACATATCTCTGAGAAGAACCGGCTTATAATTAATAATTGTAAGAAATGATTGGATTCTTGGGTGAGGTTGCACTCATCCATACCAGGTAGTCGAATAAGTTTTGCATGCGTGATAGCCCATCAACATCAACTATATCTGGAAGCTCGATCACTCAACGAGAAAATTACCGGGGAGGGTTGCTGGGACGAGATTGGCAGAAGAGGACCAATATAATTACAGCTAAATTATCTTGTGTTTGTTTTACTCACTGCAAGTAATGCAGAGCATCATGCTAACCCGCCAATTACTATATGGAGAGAGGCCTGAGTCAATTTCTAGCTGATGAGAAATTCGCATTTTTTATAATATTTCCGAAGCCTTTGAACTGGACGAAGAGAGAATTCCATTCAATTCGCGAGTTGATTCGGTATATAAATCTCTCCCTGTCTCTCTTTCTCTCTTTCTCTCTCTCTCTCTCTGAGCGAAACAAGTACTTCTTTGTACTGAGTGATTGAAATCTCCCCCTCTTTCTTGTAAGGATTTCCCCTTCCTCTCAAGGGCCTCTCTTACATATATTTTCGCTGAGCATTCCTTGAGGTGTTAACGCCTCGTTAGGGTTGTCTTTTTATCAGCGTTCCTCACAACGAGACGCGAACAAGATTGGCCTTGAACGTGAAGGGATGGCTCTTTCTCTCTCTCTCTCCCTCTCTCCCTCCCACTCTCCCTCTCAATTCTCATACCTATACTTGCCTATAAAACTCACACGAGCAAGATTTTTCCGCGTGTGTGAGTCACTTCATTCATCGCAAACGAGTGATCCGCTTGGCAAGTTTTTGCAATTCTGAGACTATCGGAGGAGGAAACTCCCGTCACTCCGCGAAACAGTTCTCAGGTCAAGAAGATTGTGTAACTGGAACAGTTAGAATGGCCCAGTAAATGATGTTTCGCACTCACTCAGAAAAATGGAAGTATTTTAAGTTTCAGAAATTCTACTAGAGCTGAAGATATATCCCCTGCAATTGGGCATGGAAAAGACTCAAAAGGGTATTACCAAGAAGGAAGTGTGCCAGACAGACGTGAACGAGAGATGCAGTAGACACATGTTCCTAATTCAGAAGATTCAAGAAATAGATGAGTGGACACGCTTCCAGATGACAATTTTTTTAACAGAGAGCTCATTCTAAGAAATTTTTAATAGGAACTTCCCTTTTTTTGGTATTTTACAAACTTTTCGGGTGGAGTTCCGAAAATCCGTAACCTCCGATTATCTTTGCCATTCCCTTTTACCTTCCCTTTGTCATTTCCCTTTACCATTCCCATTGCCATTTCCATTTAACATTCCCCTTTGGCATTTCCCTTTACAATTTCCCTTTAACATTCCCTTTGCCATTCTCCTTTGCAATTTCCCTTTACCATTGTTTTTTCCATTCCCTTTCTCATTTTTTTTACCATTCCCCTTTGCCATTTCCCTTAACCCTTCCCTTTGCAATTTCCTTATGCCATTGCCCTTTACAATTTTCCTTATCATTCCTTTTTCTATTCCCATTGTCATTTCCTTAGCCATTTCTCTTTACCTTTCCTTTTGCCATTCTCCTTTACCATTTCCCTTTGCCATTTCTTTTTACCATTCCCATTGTCATTTCCATTTGTCATTTTCCTTTACCATTCCCTTTAGAATTCTTTTTACCATTTCCCTTTACTACTTCCCTTTATCTTTACAATAATTTTCTTTTACAAAGGGAAATAGTAAAAGGAAATTGCAAAGGGAATTGCAAAGGGAAATGGCTAAAGGGATGGAAGAGGGCATTTGAAATTGTAAAGGGGAATGGTAAAAAGAAAAGGACAAAGGGAATGGTAAAAGGAAATTGTAAAGGGGAATTGCTAAGGGAAATGGCGAAATGGATTATAGAGAGAATTTTAAATTGTAAAAGGGAATGTTAAAGGGAAATGGCAAAGGGAAATAGCAAAGAGAATGGAAAAAAGGTAAAGGGAAATTGTAAAGGAAAATAGCAAAGGGAACGGGTAAAAAGAATGGCTAAAGAGAATGTTAAAGGGAAATGGCAAGGGGAATGGTAAAGGGAAATGACAAAGGGAATGATAAAGGGAAATAGCAAAGGGAATGGTAATGGAAAATGGTAGAAGGTGAGTAGGTACTGAGATAAACGCAAAAAACCATGACTAATATTTTTTTCATGATTTCACCATGAAAATCAAATTTGTGGCAATTTTCACTATCATATTCGTAATCAGCGCGTCAAAATACATAAGTATACGAAATCCAAAGAAAATCGGAGATTACCGGTTTTAGGACCCTTATCCAACTTTTCTATTATATAAAAAAAGCTACAAATCTTGAATAATCTGAATCAATAGTGTTCTGTGAAAAGCTTGATGATAAGGCTGACAAACACACCTGCCTCAGATAAAAAATGCAAACTTCAACATCTGTAACTTTCCTCTCTCACCTGCTAAATTTCTCTTTCAGGTGACTAAAAATTCTCCCAACCATAATTGTCATGCAAGTTATTATCGTTCAAGAAAGATGCGGGTTCCTAAAACTGTAAATCAGCAATCGAAAAAGGATAAATTAGAAATGCAAACTCGGTATCTTGTAAACCGTTGGTTGTAAATAAATAGCCTGTCAAAATAAAGCTAAAAAAACTAGGGAAGTTTAGTTTCCAAGTCGGAAGATAAATTATGAGAGTTAATTAAATACAAGGTTATTGGAGGATAACACTAAAGCGGTCGGGGTTCTTGATGTGAAGGAAGATGACGAATGAAACAGGAGATGAGCTGCAAGGCCTCGCGGTGGAAATGAACCAAAAAAAGGCTTGCCAAAAAATTTGCAGTGGAATGAGAGCCTCGATTTCAGGGAACCGATAACCATATGGTTGCATGATGTCTCTTTAGTTCTCCCTTGTCGATTTCTAAGTATTTTTAATAAACAGTCAGCTGAAAAAATCGGTGCTGATTTGTTAATTAACTCTTTGCTGGTTTTAACTGATGCAGAGGAAGAAACAAGAGTCAAGTTCTAGATTGCAGATCGAACCTATAAAGAAAGACCTAACAAGGATTGGTTTTCAGAGGAAGCGAATTTGGCTGGGCCAATGGATACCATATATCCTCTTAACTCGTTTGAGAAGTATCGTCAGCCATCTTGGGGAGAAAGGAGGCAAGAGTAGATGAGAAAAAACAAGAGACGCAACCCCAGCAGCGGTCCTCGTACACGCTGCTCCGGGGTATATAATCAGCGAGATGAGATGAGAGAGGGGTACCTAGCCACTTCGTGTTTGTTTTGTTAGTTAGCGAGTCGTTATATACCCCCCTGATTCCCTCCTTCCATTCCCTCTCAGTAGAGTCACCTTCACATGCATCATCAACCTGTCCTTTTTTTACCAAGGTGCAAAAGTCAGCGTAGAAAATGGAAATTCACATTAGGAAATTCGGGCGTATTAGAAGACTTTCCGTGGATATCCACATGGATTTATTTTTTCAGTTGAGCCGATTATGAGTACCAAGTACCAAGTTCTAATAGATGACTAGATTAAACCCGAACCACAAATTTCCATCTGGTTAGAACACCAAATCAATTAAAGCAAAGTCCCGCAACTCAAACTTGTATCTTTACGACCCTGCTTTAAGTTTAATCATTTCCATCCGGCATTTGCATGATCCTAACAGCCTGAGTCCGGAGGCCTGAGTCAGGAGATAAGTCCCTGAAAATTGGCTCTGCATCAGGCTCCGAGACTCACGGAGAGAGATGATGGATCAGCTCGCTGGCCGCCTTTTCGTCTTGTTCCTCCTTTTTTCTCTACCTCGTTCCCGAGACGAGCGGCGTGGAGAAATTCACGAGCCAAGCCAGGTTCGAGATGCACATTCGTTGGAGAGGAGGATGAGATGGAAGAAGAAAGAGGTGGAGGCTGAGGGGAAAAAAAGGAGGAACGGAAACTCTGAAGCGAAGGGCACCGAACAGTCTTCGTGGCAATAGCGTAGATACTTGTTATTGGAAGTTGGAAATAATGGAACTTGAAATAATAGCCCTGGAGTTCATTCCTGACGATTTTCAATCAAATATGTCCGAAACTTTTTGATCAATATGTGATTGTGACCCTCTGAGATATAATATATTAAACCTTAAAGATCACTTCTAATCTGCTCAATGGAAGAGCGTACATGATGTCAAGTGGGGTTGATTAGGTTAAATGAATCTGCCTACCAGAATCAAGTTGATATAGTTAAGAGTGAGTGACACTCGAGTCTATAAATCAAATTAGACTTCATTCCTCGGAGCTTCTTAAGCATCAATTTTACGAGTTCTAAATTGAATAGACCACTTAGTATTCAGTCATATTTCTGCCTCCACTGGAAGTGTACAAGTCTAGAAAGTGTCAGAACTACCTGAGATTTAGCAACCACCTTAAAACGAATGCGAAGAATTATGAGAACTATCATCCAGCTTTTTGAACTAACTTCAGCCCATCAATTATCCTCGACAGATATGCGGCAAAAGCTATTAATACCAAATGTGTGCGGGAGGCCCCTTCCTAATCTTCTAAAACGAGTCTGAAAACAAACAAACCTTTGCTGATGGTAGCGGATCTAATCATAGGAGAGCTAAGCAACTCTTTGCCGCTTCTGCTCTCGCCGATAAAAAATGCGAACGCCAAAAGAACCCATCAATTATAATCTTTTGCCGCTTTTCACGTCTCCCAGTTTTTACTCGTAGAACATCGCTCAGTTCTTACGGAAGAGAATCAGTATGAATAAATAATATCATTATTACCAGGCTCTACTTCTATTACATTTCGTTTAGTAACAAGCGCAACAGATTTATTTACTCACGCCTTAAATTAAAAAACGTGATTACTTTCCCGTTACTTTTATTAATTTTTTTTATCTGAAACCGGGTAATAAAATACCAGCGTTGAGGGTTACGCATGCGCATTACCTTTGTCCGCGAGTATGTAGGCAAATACGAACTACATGGGAGAAAGGGCATACGTGTGTATTATTTTTTGCTCGCCTCTGTTTCTGCATCTTACGTATTATATAGCATGGAGCAGCAGAATGTGTATAGCCATAATTTACATTCAAAGAGCCGATAAACATCGCGCCCTGCGGACATGAAGCTACGGTCCATGAGGTCCATGGACCTCATAGCACTCTCCCATGCATTGTCCTGACCCCCCTTTCTGTCTCTCTCAGACTCTCCTCAGTCCTCTCTTGTTTACCGCCATACCACCAACATTTTTCTCCTCACTTTTTCTTCCAGGGATCCTGGCTTCCCTATCCTTTTTCACCTTGCTTAACCTCTGCAGCAGTCACTTGAGTGTAAATTCACGGAGGAGGCAACAGGTATCAACAACGAGTCGAAATCAGCTTGTACAAAGACGCGGAAGAGTGTTATTAAATCGAAAATTTATTCAACAATTCAAACTGTTGAGTCAAGGCGAGAAAGAAAATAAAAGGCGAGAAAGCCTTATGCAAGTCCCATGCAAGTCTCGTTAGCAGAATTTACCTAAAGGTGGGTACGTTGCTAATTAGACCACGAGTTGGGCTGAGGAATGTCCATGTGCAATATTGACGACAATTGTCAGCGTTTGAAAAATTCTTTAATTTGCGAAACAAGCCTAAATCAGCTTGAGCTTTAAAAACAAAACACCGGTTGGTTTCTCTGAGACTCAGCCGGTGTCTCTTTTATTCTACCAACGTTTCTCCCTTCGTCTTTCCCTTTCGTATTCCCACCTTACTCAACTCCCTCCTCGCCCTATGCTGGAATGCGATTGACTCCATGCGTATCTGGCAACAAGGTTCCTAGAGTCTCGTCTCGTCCTTTTATAGGTTGATTCCATCACTTAACGGGTGAATCTTCCAATTCTTATTACCTCTTAAAAATCCTTTCAGGAGCACTGTCGGCACCGAACTATCTTCTACAAGCCAGTGTGCTCGATTCTAGTCTACAAACCACTTCCCCATTTCTGCACAACTCTATAGACCTTATTTAGTATTGATATGTCTTGAAACCTGGGTCAAGACCAGCCGACCAAGGTCGGTTCTTCGAGATTGCGATTTAGATGTTAGAATAACGAGGTTGGCGAATCTGCAATCTCAGCTTTGATTACAAGTGAGCAACTGAGTATACGAGGGAGAGAGAGAGAGAGGGACGATTTGCGTTTCCGTGTAATGGAGAGCCCGAGAAGCCTCGTCGTTTAAATTTTATCTGGTAGAAGTTGAGTACCTAAATCAGTGCTTGTAATTCCATGTTCGCTGGAAGCGTGCAATTACAGAGTCTGAATCGTTCATCCACCTTGTAGATAGGTGGATCTTGGACCACCCGTTAGAAGCGCTAAGATGAGCCTCTCAACATAAACGGGATGGGTTGGGACAGGATGGGAGTCAAAGGCTCGTTAGCGGCACGAGGGGAGTCAACACTGTTGCCAGATTGTTATCCCTTCCCCACACCATTTCAATGCGGATGCACGGACCAAATGCAACATCGCAGCTGCATAGGTGTTCGGATAAACCTGCAATGGGACACCGGAGAGAATCAAGGATGCAATTCCTTTCTCGAGAACGGATAAGAAATACTACGTCCCTCTACGCTACGATGTCACTTTCGCCCGACCCTGAATTTCGAATCAAAAGTTTAATTCTAAACTAGATAGATACCAATAGTTAGAGCTGCGTAACTATTTCAAATGAATTCATTTCAAATACATATTTGGTATACCTAAATAGGTATTTGAACCAAATACCTAAATGGCAAAATGCCATTTTCTATTTTGTATTTTAAATAGGAAGAAGAAATCAATTTTGCATTTTCCATCTTAAATAGATTTTCAACCTATTTTCCACTTAAAATAACATTTTCCATTTTTTTTGTTCTTCCCTGGACAAGTGAGATAATCAGAAGTCAATAAAAAAAATTTCTGGGGAGTTTGTGCTTTAATGCGTAAATTCTGATTCTGTACATCGAAAAGAACTAAAATATTCTTTTTGGACTTATAAAGAAGTATTTTTGTCTGTTTTACGTCGATAAGTAAGTTTTGAATTTTTTTTTATTGTTTAATAAAAATTACTCAAATGTTACGTAAAAGCAGTCAAAATTGGATATTTAGAACTCAGACCCAAAATTTGTGTTTACCGACGTAAAGTCGAAGACAACTATGCTTTATTGCAGAAAAAGAATAAAAAATATTCTTTATGAAATTTTACGTAATTATAATGTATAATTGACTTTGGAAATGAAATTAAACATTATTAAAAATAATAAAAATCCATTTTGCATTATTCATTTTAAATAGAAGACACAAAACCATTTTCTACTTTCCATTCTAAATGGATTTTGTGAACCTATTTTGCATTTTACATTTAAATACATTTTGAGAACCATTTTACTCAGCTCTGCTGTCCATAAATATCCGTTTGATTACTTTTTTAATTCTCGGCGATCGATTTGTATCCGTTCGATATCCGTCTATCAGTTTGAATGATAATCTTATCCGGTGTCACTATCCCTTCTAATCCTTTTGAATCCGTTTTTATGTATTACTATCCATTTTTATACTTATCCGTTTCAATCCTTCATTTTTTATCTGAGACTCAATCCTTATCTATCAGCGAACTACATAGATTTGATCCTGTCACCTACTCCGGATTAAAAATTTATCCGTTTGAATCATTACTTATCCTCTTTAATCCGGTCTTCACAAAATATATTGCCTATCCGTTTCAATCCATAATTTTCTATCCGCAAACCTATCCTTTTATATCCCCGATCTACTTTGCCATTTCTTGTTAAATATGACGGATAGAATACTTATCCGTTTGAATCATTACTTATCCTCTTCAATCCTTTTCAATCCGTTCTGATCCATCATTCTCTATCCGCAACCTTGTCATCTTCTATCCGCACACACTCAAAGGTTTGGTTCACATTTGATATTGTTAAAGTTTAGATCAATAGTTATTAGTATTCTTCAGTAGTCTAGTGGCAAGTACACCTGAACACTGAAGAAAAAAATTTAGTCATCGTTTGGTTGAGCCAACAAATCAGTTTTGTGAGGCCAACAAAAAGACCCAACAAAAAAGTTTGGTTGGCTTAACCAAATTTTGGTTGATAGAACTAAACAGTTTTCTCAGTGAAGGTAATAAAAAAGAAGGACTTACCAAACACTAGCAGCACTTCCGAAGTAATAGAGCAGCAAAAAGATGACAGCACAGTAAGGATTGTCCAAGCCATCCTGAGTGAGGTACTGCTGTTGATGCTGAGCGATGACAACCTGATCTTGAGAATGCAAGGGAATAGCCGGCGTGCACGCGACAGCTACTCGTCCAGCAGCTAATCGAATCACGTAACCGACTGCGACAGCCGCGTGGCATACAGCCAGACACGTGATAGCTCTCTCTGAAAACCGATGAAAGAAAATCAGGATTAAATTATCATGTCGCACGACTCGCAATAGATCTAAAACCGCAAATACGACGAAAGCGAAGGTCTAATCAAAAATCCCGTTTCTGCTTTAATCATACTTGATGAGATGTCTATCTCGACAATTTCAATTTGTAAGACTCGATTTGTAAGTACTCACCAGCAGTGCTGGTGGTTCCATATTGTTTTCGCGGTTTCAGCAGAGTGAAGATAGCTGCGGCGACGGAAAAAAGACAAACGGTTGCGAAGGCCGCGGTCCAAGCCTCGGCAATCTTCTTATCCCTTTGTGACCAGAGAATATCGGCTTCGCAAGCAGCGGCGCATCTCCCGGAGCGATTCAGAAAGATGTAGAGCCCAGATTTGGCATACCAAGAACAACCCCAAGGTCCATTGCCGGTTCCAATCGTCTGCAAAAGAGAAAGAGTCGCTTTATTATAAGTATATCTCTGATGTATAAAGGTTGAGGAAATGTATTCCTAACTGCGATTTAGAGAGGAAATACCCTGCTGGAAGTAAAAGGATTCAAACGGATAGGATTTAGCGGATTCAAACGGATAGAAATGGTTTATCTGTTTGAATGTAAACTTTCCTTCCTTTTCAATCATGTGCTATCCTTTGTTAGATTTTTCGATCTTTATGCATTTGAATTATTTTCAATATGTGTGAAGTGAAATATAAACCGCCACTATCCATTTGAATCCGAACTTGTTTATCCTTATCTATCTGGAGAAGGTATCCTATTTATCCGTTTTAATCTATGACGAATAGGATACTCATCCGGACCAATCATTACTCATCCTTTCTAATCCGTTTCAATCCATGATCTTTTATCAGCTAACATATCCTTTTCTATCCGTGAAAAGGTAAGTTAAAACCGAAGAAGGTCGCGGATAGACAAAGATAGGGTGACGGATTATAATGGATAAAGTATCAATCCGTTTACTTCTAGCTGGGAAGGATCTAGCCCTCCGTGTAAAAGGTCTTACTGACTTCAAGTTTTCAGCCTAGATGACTGATCAAAGAAAAAAACTCGTTAATAGGGAATAACTCTCATTAGGAATTTTTATCTTTGGAGAAATCACCTTGCATATTAACGAGCAGCTGACCAAGGAAAGAGTTGAAACACGAAGCTAAAATCACAGCGTCTTATTACCTGAATGGGATTGGCGGGTCCAGGTTCTCCAGGGCCTTCCATGCACATATGTTGATGATTATTTTGCGGTGGAAATTTCGAGCAGTTTAACGCGGCCGGCCAGGGGAAGCCAAAACCCTGGAGGACTGGATAACAACGAGCTCGGACCTGCTCACAAAGACCTCGGCAGGGCCCAATCGGGGCTGGGACCTTCTCCGTGCACATCGGAGCATAAACAGAACATAGAAACAGGTGCAACTGGGCGCTGAAAACATGAAAAATAAGGGTAAATTGTTAATTGGGTTTTCTGGTTGTTGAATCCCTACCCTAGCAAAAACTTCGGATTAAAATTCATTTCGAATCAATCCGAAATGTATATCCGAACCAAACAGTTTCATCTCGATCTAAATCTGAAGGAAGCTTCAAGTCGAATTAATCCGCAGCTCATTTAAAAGCAATCCGAACATTTAGTCAGAATGAAGCCGCCAATCCGAATTAATCAGAATTAATCCAAACTCTTGATCCGAATAATTCCGGCCAATACGAATTTAACAGAATTTTTAGAAATCATTCGGATTGGCGGATTCATTTGGATTGCTTTTGAATGGTTTTCGAATTAATTCAGATTAAAAAGTTCCTTCGGATTAAATCGCAAAACTGTTTGGTTCGGATACCAATTACGGAATGATTGGGAAAATTTCGCACTGAAATTCATTCCGAATTATTCCGAAATTTTCCGGCTAATTCCGATCTAATCCGAAGGAATTTTCCAATCCGAACTTTCAATCCAAATAAATCCGATTGATTCCGAAATATTTCCTTTAATGCGAATTAAACGGATTTAATCGGATTAATTGTTTTTGGCAAATTCATTCCGAATCATTCCGGAAGTTATATCCGAATCAAACAGTTTCATTCCAATCAATTTGAAGGAAGTTTTCAATTCGATTTAATCTGAAGCCCATTCAAAATCAATCCGAAGTTTAAATCCAAATGAATTCACCAATGCGAATTAATCAGAATTAATCTGAACTTTAAATCCAAATAATTCGGGTCAATCCGAATTTAATAGAAATTTTCGGAATCTTTCGGATTGATTCGGATAGACCGGATTAATTCGGATCGAAAGCCCTGATTGATCGGATTGATTCAGATTGACCCAATTTATTCGGATTGAAAGTTCTGATTAATATAGTTTTGCGGATTAATTCGGATTGGTGGATTCATTCGGATTGCTTTCGAATGGAAATTAATTAATTAATTCGGATTGAAAACTTCCTTCGGATTAGATTGGAATTAATCTGTTTGGTTCGGATACAATTCCGGATTAAAATTCATTCCAAATCAATTCGAAATTTTCCAAATAATTCCGAAATTTGTATTCCGATCTAATTCGAAGTAAGTTTTCAGTCTGAATTAATCCGAAGCCCATTTAAATGCAATCCGAACCTTTAATCCGAGTGGATCCGTCAGTCCAAATTAATCAGTATTAATCCAAACCTTCAATCTAAATAAATTCGATCAATCCGTTAATCAAGATTTCCAATCTCAATTTATCGGTCTATCCGAATGAATCCGATTGATTTCGAAATATTTCGTTAAATTCGGATTGAAGGAATATAAATGGATTGAAACTTCGGCTTAATTCTGATTAATTCGGTTTAGCGGATTCATTCGGATTAAAGGATCGGATTGATTTTGAATGGGCTTTCGATTAAATTGGATTGAAAACTTTTTTCGAATTAGATCGAAATGAAACTGTCTGGTTCGGATACAAATTTTTTCGTATTAAAATTAATTCCGAATCAATCCTAATCATACCGGAATATGTATCCGAACCAAGTAGTTTCATGCCCACCTAATGCGAATTAAGTTTTCAATCCGAACTAATCCGAAGCCTATTAAAAATCAGTTCGAACATTTCATCCAAATGAATCAGCCAATCCGAATTAATCAGAACTTTCAATCCGAACAATTCCAGTCAATCCGAATTTAACAGAATTTTTCGGAATCATGCGGATTAAAAGCCCTGATTGATCGAATTCATTCGCATTGACAGGATTTATTCGAATTCATTTTGATTAATTTGGTTTGGCGGATTCATTCGAATTGCTTTTGAATGGGTTTCGAATAAATTCGGATTGGAAACTTCCTTTTGGATCAGATCGGAATGAATCCGAATCATTCCGGATTTTGAATCTGAACCAAACAGTTTCATTCCAACCTAATCCGAAGGAAGTTTTCAATCCAAATTAATCTGAAGCCCATTCAAAATAAATCCGAACCTTTAATCCGAATGAATCCGTCAATCCAAATTAATTAGTATTAATCCGAATTTTCAATCCAAATAAATCCGGTCAATCCGTCAATCAGAATGAATCCAATCCGAATGAATCCGAAATATCTGGTTAAATTCGGATTGAAGGAATTTAATGGGATTGAAACTTCGGCTTAATTCTAATTAATTCGGTTTGGCGTATTCATTCGAATTGATTTTGAATGGGCTTCAAATTAATTCAGATCGAAAACTTCAAAATGAAACTGTCTGTTTCGGATTAAAATAATTCTGAATCATTCCGGAATTTGTATCCGAAGGAAATTTTCAATCCGAATGAATCTGAAATCCATTCAAAATCAATCAGAATTAATCCGAATAATTCTGGTCAATCCGAATGAATCCGGCTTTAGCAGATTTCTTCTGAATCATTCGGATAGACTGGATTGATTCAGATTGAAATCCTTGATTGATCGGATTCATTCGGATTGACCGAATTTATTTGGATTGAAAGTTCGAATTAATTCTGATTAATTCGGATTGGCAGATTCATTCGGATTGCTTTTGAAAGGGTTTCGAATTAAGTCGGATTGAAAACTTTCTTCGGATTAGATCGGAATGAATCTGTTTGGTTCGGATACAATTTCCGGAATAATTCGGATTGACTCGGAATGTATTTCAATCCGCAGCTTTCGCTAGGGTAGCAAAGGGTGATTGCGGATTTCCAATAAAAGAAATGATGATGATTATAGATGAATCTTATTTATACTTTATACGTCCGAATCCGTATAAAAAAGTCTTACCTGCATCCGTACTGGATCAATGGACTAAAGGTCTGCAAGGTAAAGTCAGCATCGCCCTGAATCTCGTGTCCCACCAAATTGGGCATTGCGGTCACATTGTATCCAAGTCCCCGGCACATTTCTATCCTAATTGGCTCGCAAGCTCCATGGGTCCCCCAAATCCTTCTCACAAACATTAATACTATCAACCACCACATATTGCTTCTCAAACTTCCGAACCGGCAACCGAGAGCAGAATTGAAAATTTCCATTTCGAGGGAAATGCAAATGCAATCAGGGAGAATAAAACAAATCACAACACATACTCTTCTGCAGATTCGCTAATATTATTCCACTGAGCGAATCTCTTTTTCGGCTTGAGTTTTTCACGCACAATCTCATTTAACATTTAGCCAGCGCTCCTTCGAAGAATAAATCTACATTCACTTTGTATTCAACTCACTGCATAACTGATAGTATACTGTATACTGACACTCGGGTATCGAACTCGTAAAGATCCTTTGTCACAACGGAAATTGAGGCTGGACACCGAGTGCCACGTGTGGAGAATGTAAACAGTCCATTAGAATCAAACAGGTTTTTTTTTTTCGAGTTCTTTTTTCTTTGTTGTGTTTGTTTTTGGTTCAAGATTGCGACTGATGTACGGCAATGAACTCGGGAGAGACCCTGTCTCTTCGATCCTTGAACGATTTTAATCTTAATGGCATTTTAAAACTAATTTTTTTCTCATCAGAGATTGGAAAGATGCGGAAGATTTGCAGAGATTTAAAAACACTTTATTTATTCAGGAGGGCCGATTTTCTTGGAAGAACAACGATTTAATGAGGATAAACGAACCGCACATGATCAACGGTGATCAACAATCAAGAGTGATCAACAGTCGGAGCAAAAATGTTAAACCACCTTCACCCTTCAACGATCTACGCGTGACTGACCGGTATCGCGGTATCTGACTATCTGGTAACTGGTTGTGTGTATGTGTAACTAATGGACCGATTGCGCGGCAGCTGGCCCGTTTCCACCTTATTTACCTGCGCGTGACGCGATCTCTCGCGGGTTATGAAAAAAGCAGTTCTTCAATATTTTATCGTTTATTCTAAAGTTCAATGGGTTTAGTTATATTTTAAGATAAAAGGTGAATAAGAAAAGAATATAAAGAAATCTGCTATTTACGTTAAACAAAAATTCAAATCTCCCGCCATGAATCCTTTCACACTGTTTTCTTCCTTACCGACTAGAGTTCGAAAATTCTCGGTAATTTAAAATTGGGTAAGGTTGCAAAGAACGTTACCGTAAATTACGTAATTTAAGAGAATTTATGAGAATTTACATTTTTTAATATTATATAGGTAAAAAATTAAGAATACAATTATTTATTGATAATAATGGAGTGTAATTATTAACAATGCTTATAAAGGGATGAATGAAAAATCCCGAAAAATAAAATTCTCGACATTATAAAATTGCCGACAATATAAACAGATATAAAATTCCCAACACTAGAAAATTCCCGAAAAAAATTATACTAATAAATAAATAAATAATAAAATAATAATAAAAAAATTTTCAAAAATTATTATTTAAATTATTTATTTATTAAAATAATTCTTTTCGACAATTTTCCAGTTTGGGGAATATTCTAGTGTCGGGAATTTTATTTTTCGGTAAATTTTTATTCGGGTCTTCGGGATTTTCAGTCGTCCCCTTATAAACACATAATTAAATAAATTTTAATAATTAAGGCCATGAAAGACTTACCCGATTCCTACCTTACCGACATTTTTTTCTCTGCAACGATACTGCTCCATTTATAGAGATAATAAATTGAAATTTTCTAAAATTGAAGCTAAAGCATTAAGATATGTTTATCTGGTCCTAAATATTGACATTTATAAAAAAAAAATTTTTTTCGACAAATTTTTTTTTATTTTTACAAAAATTTAAAATCAGATAAACATACCTTAGCATATTTTTTTTAATTTTAGAAATTTTCAATAAATGTAGCAGTATCGTTGCAGAGAAAAAAATGTCGGTAAGGTAAGGAATGGGCGAGTCGTACATGGCCTTAACCCATTAACGTTCAGCCGGACACATTTTGTACACCTCTCTTCCCGCGCTCACAGCTATTGCATTTCGAGCTAAAAAAAATCTAAAAAAATTTACACTTATAGCTTGAAGGGTGCTCTTTTCGGTGATGTCACTCAAATTATCGAAAAAAATTTTTTTTTTGGTCGAAAAATGCAGTTTGAAACAAAAAAAAACATGATTTTTAAGGGCATGTAACACTTTACCATAAGAGCAATTTAGTTTACCCAATTATACATTCATAATAATAAATATTTTTAGCTAATAAGAGTCAACAAACCTTCGTATACATGACAGGAAGGTTTATTGACTCTTATTCGCTAAAAATATTTATTATTATGAATGTATAATTGGGTAAACTAAATTGCTCTTATGGTAAAGTATGACATGCCCTTAAAGGAATTTTTTTTTTAAATCGAGTTTTCAAAGATTTACAGGCTTGGAATCATCTTGGAACCGGTCTAGATCGTGGACACGATGTCTGAATTTAAAAAATATGAGGTTGTGAAGTCATTTTGAACAATTAGAAACTTCAAAATGGCGCCTGAATTGCAAAATTTTTGCCAGATAATTCATCAATTTTTTTCTCAGAAACGAAACACTTTACAAGAAAATTACAAAGAACAAAAAGTGCTTAGAATTGGCCAAAGAATACACCTGAGTTTTTCCAAAACAATTTGAATAATTTTTTGGTTTTGCTAATTGATAATTTTTTATAAATTAAAAAAATCGCTCGAATCGCTTAGAGAAAAGTCAAGGGGATTCCTTGTTCAATTCTAAGCACTTTTTGTTCTTTGTAATTTTTTTAGTAAAGTTCTTCGTTTTTGAGAAAAAAAATCGAAAATAATTAGAATTTTTCCAATATGCTGACATTTCGGAATTTTTTTCTCAGAAACGAAGCACTTTACAAGAAAATTGCTAAGAACAAGAATTGTTTAGAATTAGCCAAAGAATACACCTGAATTTTTTCAAAACGATTCAAGTCATTTTTTCGTTTTGCAAATTGCCAATTTTTGATAAATTGCAAAAATCGCTCGAATCGTTTTGAAAAAATTAAGGTGTATTCGTTGGTCAATTCTAAGCACTTCTTGTTCTTTTTAATTTTTTAGGAAAGTGCTTCCTTTCTGAGAAAAAAATTCATGAATTTTCTGGCAAAAATTTTGCAATGCGGGCGCCATTTTGAAGTTCCTAATTGTTCAAAATGACTTCACAACCTCATATTTTTTAAATTCAGACATCGTGTCCACGATCTAGACCAGTTCCAAGATGATTCCAAGCCTGTAAATCTTTGAAAACTCGATTTACAAAAAAAATTCCTTCAAAAATCATGTTTTTTTTTGTTTCAAACTGCATTTTTCGAACAAAAAAAATTTTTTTCGATAATTTGAGTGACACCACCGAAAAGAGCACACTTCAAACTATAAGTACATTTTTTAAGATTTTTTTTTTGCTCGAAATGCAATAGCTGTGAGCGCGGGAAAAGAGGTGTACAAAATATGTCCGGCTGGACGTTAATGGGTTAAAGTAAGTGAAAAAATGTGATATAATTGATATAAATAATGTTATAAAAGAAATGATAAAAATTAAAAAAAATAAATTCTCATCAATTCTCGAAAATTGCAAGGTAAATTATTTTACGTTACCGTTCTGGTAATATTACTCACTAAACTCTACCTTACCGACGCCAGGTAACAAAATTGTATACTCTGGGGTTTTAATGCCCTCATTTCTGTTACACAAAATCCCACTTTGAGAAGCCATCACGTAACTTTTTGCCAGTTGCCTATCTGATACTTTTATTCATTTCAAGTTCAGTTTTATCCGCAGTTTCTCCCGTGTACACTCGTGCTAGTTTGTTCCTTGTTTCAATTTGGATTTTTCCCTTAAAAAATTATAGAATTCGTGACTCAGGAGTTTTTTTTAATTCCACGAAAATGCTTTGATAAAACGCACACAATTACCATAAGGCGATGCGATAATACGTGAGTTTTAATTAATTATTTGTACCGTTATTTCAATCACGCAGTTACCAATAAATTCCAGAGCCTTCAAAATTCCTTTATTTTTCCTATGATCTGTAAAAATTCCTATTAGAATCTTTAATCAATTTTTAGTTTAAAGAGAAAATAAATTTTTTTGACCTATATCAAACTGTTATTTAAATTCAATTATGTATCCGACAGGGAAAAAATGATAATTTTTTCTATTATTTATTTTGGTTTTGTTAGAACATTTCCCTTATTTCGAGAAAAAATCTATTTTCTGAATAAAAAGTGACCTTTGCCCTGTTTGTAGTCAAAGGCCGACTTTTTAAGAGAAAAAGAAATCGAAAATCTTAAAATAGCTAATGAATTCTTTAGTCCAAGTAGAAAGTAAATAACAGTTCTCATAATTCTTCTAGCTTTCAGTCGAGGAAATGATTCTGGAGTTTTTTTATTCATTATTCATATTTTGAGCTTATATAATGAATGATTGGGAAATCATATCAATTAAGTTTGCAACTAGATGCATTGGCAAGTGTCTCAATAATAATTCTTATAATGCAAAGCATAATTTAATTGGTATTTAACTTTTATTATATGGAAAAGATAAAGTAGTAGAATAATAATAATAATAATATTTTGGAAGTTTAATATTTGTTTTCTCTTTAATTGTGAGACTAATAAAATTTGAACGTCTAACTTTTGTAGCTTTCAAAATTCAATTCCTTTATTTATTGATTTTAATTTTCATCGTTTTTAAATTTGAACGCTGAAAGATTAGACGTCGAAAAAAATGGAGCAAAAAATTGTCGTGTACAGGCGATCAAATATTTTAGGTTTCAAGTTCATGGACTTTGATCGCTTACTTCAATTCATTTGTTGCATCACCAAGTGCAGCTTCGTTCAGTTATTATCTGGTTATATCACAGATCACAGATTTATGAGATTACTCTTTATAAATTCATCGATATCAAGCACTTTTGATAAATTGTTTTTTCAGCAAATTCCAAAACAAGGATAAGAATTACTTTTTATCAATTTAGATACTAGACCGATTTTATATAATTGAAAAATCCAATTGAATCACATTTTTATAATTAAATATATGAGAATAATAATTGTAAAAATTTTAAAAAGGAAAATTTGCTAAATAAATTTCTAAAGATTAAAAAAAATATATACCTATTCTTTTGACTCATTGTGATTTATGAATAAAGCATACTGATATGAAAATCAAGACTTTAGAGTTGATCATTAGCAAAACAACACGTTTCATGTAAAGCTAATTGCCAAGTGATAGCTAAAATCTATTATTTTTCTTCGAATTTTAGAATTTTGGTTTTGGTGAACTACTCAAATAATTCATTTATCTTTTAAGAAGCAATTTTGATTATTTAATCTTCACACCAGTACCGTTCATATAGGAAATAATTTAAGTAATTTTCTAATGGAATTTATTATTTTCTATTTTCAGGCAGACTGAAAATTTAAGAAACGTGCACAAAAACCCTATTCAAAATGGGGATACTTACGAACATGAAACAATCGCTAGTAATGCATCTGCTCTTCGCCATTACTTTTTTTACATCAGGCTTGATCATTAATTTATTTCAATGCATTTTATTCTTTGGACTAAGACCATTTTCTAAGTACCTTTATCGCAAGATCAACTACTACCTCTGTTATTCATTTTACAGCCGTAAGTGTTTTTATTATAAATTTTTTAAATGAAAGTATTGTATTTCACTGATTATTTAAAGTTTATTAACAATTCTATACCTATTTCAGAATTAGTTTTTATGGCAGAATGGTGGTCGGATTCAGACATTGTTTTCTACGTAGACAAAGAAGAATTTAAAAAATACTACGGAAAGGAACACGGATATTGTATAATGAACCACTCGTACGAAATTGATTGGCTCGCAGGCTGGGTTTTCTGCGAACGAGTAAATGTTCTCGGAGTAAGTATATTTTTAACCTCGCTCTGAATATAAAATTTAAATAAAAATTAAAATACTACCTTTTACAGGGTAGCCACATGTCAGGGAAGTCAGGGAAAATAGAAATTCACATTTATGTTAACTATGTTATTTTTGTCGTATTACATAATATATAAGTTTTATAATTTATTTAACAAATTTTAGAAAATATCCAAAGATTTCGAAAGATTATAAATAATTTTCAGGTATTATCCGAGATTCTCTAGGTTTTTAATGATTTCAGGGCATTTTCAATAATTTTAAAGAATTTTAGGAGTTTTTAGGAATTTTAAGTAATTAAAAGAGATTTTTATAATATTTAAAAGACTTAGTTACATTTTAAAAACACTTCATGAATTTTTAGAAACTTTTAAGGAAGTTTAGTGGATTCAAAGAATTTTAAGGAATTTTGAAGTTCCTTAAGAAATTTAAAAAGGATTTCACGAGATTTTTATGATTTTCTAAAGATTTTGTGGAATTTTAAAAAGTTTTCAAATATTATAAAGGTTTTTTTTACGTATTTTGAGGGATTTAAACTTTTTTCGTGGAATTTTAAAGCATTTCACAGAATAAATTGTAATGATTATTAAAGATTTTGTAGAAATTAAAGGATTTCAAGGGGCTTTCAAAAATTTTAAGAAATCTTTAAGTATTTTAAGGATTTTAAAGTTTTTCGAGGAATTCTAAAGATTTTAAGAAGCTTGTAAAAATTGTATGTAATTTTGACATTTAAAAAATTATTTTAAGGAATTTTAATAGTCCTCATAAAATTTAAAAAAATTTCAAGTCATTGATTTTTAAAAGATTTTGTGAGATTTTTTATTTCAAGAGTTTTTTTATATAGAGATTTTAATGCACTTTAGGGAATTTAAAAAAATTGCACGAAATTTTTATTATTTGTAAACGATTTCATGGAATTTTAAATATTGTAGTGGAACTTTAAGATTAAAAAGATATTTTTAGGAATTTCAAAAGATTTCAGCGAATTTTAAGGAGTTTCAATAGGTTTCCAATAATTTAAAGAAATTTTTATGCATTTTAAGAGATTTTAAAAATAATTTAAAAATATTCCATGAGATTCTGAATATTTTTAAAGGATTTTGAGGAATTTAAAAAAGATTAGTGAAAATTGAAGGAATCTCATGAAATATTAACAAATTTAAAGGGATTTCGTGGAATTTTAAGAGATCTTTCCAAAGTTGTTGGAAATTCGAAAGATTTTTACGAATTTTAAATTTCAAAAGATTTAAAGTGATAGTATACGAAATTTTTGAAAAATTTCAATAGTATTTTTACTGAAAATTTGTTCGTATTTTTAATACTTTTCTGTCAGGGAAATTTGTCTGAAAGTCAGGGAAAAGTCAGGGAAATTGAATCTTGTGGCCACCCCTTTTACGAATATTAAATTTAAATATTTTATTATTAAAAGTCTCTAACAAAAATCTATCAATTTCAGAATTGCAAAGCGTATGCCAAAAAATCAATCCAATACGTCCCGACTCTAGGCTGGGCTTGGAAATTCGCGGAAAGTATTTTCCTTGAGAGAAGTTGGGAAAAGGATAAGGAAACAATCGAAGTCCAAATCAAAGAATTGGCCGATTATCCGGACGCTATGTGGGTCAGTTCACTTCTTATATTTTAAAGAATTTATATTGTAAGACTAAAATAATTTGCACTCATATAAAAATCTTTTTCTTTTAATCTTTTATAATTTTTTTCCCTGAACTTAGTTATTGCTCTTTGCGGAGGGAACGCGTTTCACGCCTGAGAAATGTGAAGCTAGTCAAAAATTCGCAAAAGAGAAGGGATTACCAGTATTAAAAAACCATTTAACGCCACGCACAAGGGGATTCACTGCAAGTGTTCCTTCCATGAAGGGAAAAGTGGAAGGACTTTATGATGTTGAGGTGGCTTTTAAGCCAACTGACCCAATTAAGCCGACAATGACAAACCTTCTTAGGGGTAAGAGGGTCGAAGCACATATGTATATGAGGAGGATTCCGATGTCGGATGTACCTGAAGGAGAAGAAGCTGCAGCCGAGTGGCTACGTGAACTTTACCAACGTAAGGTATGAAATTCGTCGCAAAATTTAAACTTGCAGGGTGACTGCATGTCAGGAAAGTCAGGGAAACGCGAGAGTTGTCAGAGAAAATAGAAATTGACATTTATGCTAATTATTTGATAATTTTCGTATTGTGTATATAGATTTTATACTTTATTTAACAGATTTTAGAAACTTTCCAAGGATTTCGAAGGATTATAAAGAATTTCCAGGCATTCTTTGAGATTGTTTGGGTTTCTAATGATTTCAAGAGATTTTCAATAGTTTTAAAAGATTTAAAGAGGTTTCTAGAAATTTAAAAGAATTACAAGAGATTTGTGTAATATTAAAAAAATTTAGTGGAATTTTAAAAGACTTCAGGAAATTTTAAAGAATTTTAAAGTTCCTTGTGGAAGTTTAAAGGATTTTAAAAAGCTTGTAAGAATTTTAAGAAATTTTAATTTTTTAACAGTGATTTTAAGGGTTTTTATTGACATTTAAAGAGTAGTCACAAGATTTTTTAGGATTTCTAAAATATTTTGTAGAATTTTATGGAATTTCAATAGGTTTTGAATAATTTTAAGAGACCCTTACGCCTTTTAAAAGGTTTTAAAGTTTTTTGTGTAATTACAAAGAATTTTAAGAAGCTTGTAAAAATTTTAAGAACTTTTGACATTTTTAAAATGATTTTAAGGAATTCAAATATTCCTCGTGGAATTAATAAAAAATTTCAAAAATTATTGTTATTTACAGATTTTAATGTTTTTTCGGGAATTTCAAAGTTCCTTATTAAATTTTAAAGTATTTCACGAGATCTAAATGATACGTAAACAAATTTAAGAGATATTAAAGTTCCTCGTGAGATTTTGAAATATTTCAAGAGATTTTTAAAAGATTTTGTGGAATTTTTAATGATTTTAAAAGACTTGTAAGAATTTTAAGCAATTTTGATTTTCTTAAAGTGATTTTATGGGATTTGATTGAAATTTTCACGAATCGCATAAGATTTTTATGATTTAATAAAAGATTTTGTAGAATTTTTTGGAATTTCAAGAGGTTTTCAATAAGTTTAAGAGATCTTTACGTATTTTAAAATATTTTAAAAGCTTGTAAAATTTGAAGAAATGTTGACATTTTAAAAATCATTTGAAAGGTATTTAAATATTTCTTGTGGAATTAAAATAAATTTCAAAAATTATTTTTTATTTTTAAAGGATTTTTTGAGGTTTTTGATTTCAAGAATTTTCATTTCGAGATTTTAATGTATTTTAGGGAATTTCAAAATGAATTTTAAAGGATTTCACAAGATTTTTATGATTTGTAAGAGATTTTGTGAAACTGTAAAGGATTTCATGGAATTTTAATAGCTTTGGAAGAATTTACATTTTATAGGTTTTTAAAAATTAGGAATTTCAAAAGATTTCAATGAATTTTAAGGGATTTCAAGAAGTGCAATATTTTTGAGAGATTTTGACGCATTTAAAGAGATATTAAAGTTCCTCGCGGAATTTTGAAGTATTTCAAGAGATTTTGAAAAGATTTTGTGGAATTTTGAAAGCTTGTAGGAAATTTTAAGCATTTTTAATGATTTTGAGGAATTTTAAATCAATTAGTGAAAATTTAAGGGTTTTCTCGAATTTTAAGATGTTTAAAGGAATTTTAAGAGAATCTATGACAAGGTTGTCATAGATTTGAGAAATTTTTGCGAATTTCAAGTGGTGTGAAGTGATTTTAAATTTCAAAAGATTTAAAGTGGACTCTATCCCTGCGCAGTGGAGTTCTGTAACTCAATGGGGTGTAGAAAAAATCTATGACATTATTAATCTAAAATTATATTCTTTCTTACTAAACAGGACCGAATGTTGGGTAGTTTCAACGAAACTGGTGACTTTTTCAAGACGAGCGGTGTTCCACGACTCGAGCCTTTTAAATTAGAAAGAAGATACTACTCCCTCATGAATACCGTCTTCTGGTCGGTAGTCGTCCTCGTTCCAATGTTGTATTACCTCATTCGACTATTTCTATCTGGATCTATGGTCTACTTCTCCATAGGCATTGGAATTATAGGTTTATGTACGTATAAATCACTAAAAATAAAAGTATGAATATTTTCCTAATGGAAAAATGAAATTCACATAACATTTAATTTTACAGTTTTCTTGTTACTGCACAAAACAATCGGCATGTCCGAGATTAGTAAGAGTTCATCGCACTATGGGACTGCCGAACCTCAAAAGACTAAGTGAAGTCTAGTTCTCTGAAAAAAAGAGATTGGAGTTACATAAAGGAATTAAATGCCACTTAAGTGTTAAAATTCGGTCCCGTTACGGTAACTGTGAAGATAATTAACGTTGACACAAATTAAGAGTAATGTTTTATATTATCGCTAATTCTCACAAATCATTTACATTTTTATTACATTTTACCTCATCAAGCTCGACGAAAGATTGTTCAAGTTCTGTATAACTAAAATTATCTATGATTGTACGTATTCTTTTTTTTATTTAACATTTATTATTAGAGGTATTCGTACTTCCTTTAAGCGTTGACAGTTTTTTTGTCACTTTATTTTGTACATATAACAATATTTGTTCTTGTTAAATAAACGCGACTGTTTAACCCCAGCCTTTGAGTTTTCAATTTTTATATATTTTCTAAAAAAATTTTATTGTTATATAATAATAATTAGAAAATGACTAGCTGGAAGAATTAGAAGAAGGTAAAATCGATTCGTGATGTTTTTCTTCGTAACCTTCTAAAGGTCGTGCAATATACTTAATTGCTCTTAATTTTCCTCTCGCGTCATAATAACCATATTGGCCCTTTACTGTGCCATCCTTAAGACGTTCTTCGAGCCGGTACTGTCTATTTTTTCTAAAAAATATAATAAAAATTTAATTTTTTAGTATTTCGCAAAACAATTACATTGTATTTATTGAAAATTGATTTCACAAAGTATGTATAAAAATCATACCCATCGCCGGTGTCGAAACCGAAAACGTAAGTTTTGGGCCCAGCGTGACCTTGAATTTGAAATTCTACCCGATCACCATCTGGAGAAATTTCTGAAGGGTGGGATACTTTTTTAGGGGTTTCATTTTCTTCCTCGCTATCTTCTCCTTCAAGCTCTGACGATTCCTGCAATTCCTGTGAAATAATTCAAAGAAAAATTATAAAGAATTTTCAGGCATTCTTTGAAATTCTTTGAGCTTCTAATAATTTCAAGAGATTACAAGAGATTTGTATAATATTTAAAATATTTAGTGGAACTTTAAAGAACTTCATTAAAATTTAAGAGATTTTTATGACGCAAAAGATTTTGTGAAATTTTACAAAATTTTAAGAAATTTTTTGATATTTACGTATTTTAAAGGATTTAAAAGTTTTTCATGGAATTATAAAGGATTTTAAAGTTCCTTGTGGAAGTTTAAAGGATTTTAAAAAGCTTGTAAGAATTTTAAGAAATTTTAATTTTTTAACAGTGATTTTAGAGGATTTGATTGAAATTTTAAAGAATCTCACAAGATTTTTATGATTTATAAAAGATTTTGTAGAATTTTTTGGAATTTCAAGAGGTTTTCTAGAATTCGTATTTTAAAAGGTGTTAAAGATTAAGTTGAAGTTTCAGACGTCTAGTCTGACGAAGTTTTTTTATTTTTTAATTTTTTATATTTATTCGATTAAGAATATAAAAATAAAAGAGTTCAAAATAATATTTTTCATTTTTAATTATTAAATTTACCCTGAGTTGCCTCGGATTTTACGAGATTTTAAGACATTTTAAGGGATTTAATCAAATTTTAAGTTACTTTCAAGAATTTCAAGGAATTGTAATATAGACGAAACCAAATGAAATACCATAAAATATTTTTAAATTATTTGAAATTTTTTAAATCTTCTCTTTTCTTAAAATCGTTTTAAATATTTCAAAATTCCATAGAGTCCATTAAGATCTCTTTAAATATCTTAAAATCTCGTAAAAGCCTTTGAAAGCTCTTAAAGTCCCTTCAAATTTCTTGAAGTTTCTTAAATTCCTGAAAAATACACGAAATCACATAAAATCCTTCAAGACTTCTGGAAATCCCAATTTGAAAAAAATCATTGAAATCCTGAAAAAGTCCTCAAAATCACTTAAAACCTTTTGCAATCCTTTAAAGGATCTTTAAAATTTCTTGAAATTTTAAGAAATCTCTTAAAATTCTGAGCAACGCTAGGTAAATTTCTCCTAGTAAATAAATAAAAAATTTTCGCTTAGGAATTTGTTGAAATATTTTTTTAAAATACGTTTATTCTATTGAATATAAAAATAAAAAATCGACCTACTAGACGTCTGAAACTTCAACCCAATATTTTAAAGTTTTTCGTGGAATTATAAAGAATCTTAAGAAGCTTTTAAAAAATTGTAAGAACTGTTGATATTTTTAAAATGATTTTAAGGAATTTCAAAGTTCCTTATTGAATTTGAAAGTATTTCACGAAGTTTATATGATTTGTAAAAAAATGTTGTGAAATTGTAAAGGAATTCATGGAATTTTAATAGATTTCAATAAGTTTCCAATAATTTTAAGAGATTTTTACACATTTTAAGAGAAAATAAAGTTCCTCCTGGAATTTTGAAGTATGAAAAAATTGAATCTTGTGCCTATTAAATATTTGAACATAAACAGTTATGGATTAAACTTAAATAAATTCAGATAATTCGTACCTCACTTTCATTTTCTGGCGCATGGTCCCTAACATAAGGAACTTTACCATCAAAATTATTCTTGTCTCCTGAGTCAGGCTCCTCTCCATTCATTTTATGATTCTTATAATAATTTTCTTCATTCTTGTAACTATTTTTATTGTCTTCCATAAAATTGCTTTCAGCTTTTTTATAAATTCTATAGTCACTAGTTGCAAATCCTGGCGGTTCCATAAAACTATTTGGCACAGGTGGATAAGAGTGCTCATTTCCATAATTTAAATTTCTTTTGGGCTCACGTTGTCGACTTTGATTATAGAGACTATTTCTTCCATCTTTTATATTTTCTTCATTTTTAATTTGTACTCTGTTCTTTCCAGCTTCCGAATTTTTAAAAGACAAATTCCCCTGATACTGAAATTCTTCAGGATTCTGAGGAACAATTTGATTATAATTTTCATTCTTATTATAATAATCATTATAAATATTTTTATTATTTTTTATCATCGTATCTTTGCTTTTAATATTTGGAAATCTTTCAACGTATGGATTATGAGTAGGTTTTGAAGGTGGATAATAAAGAACAAATTGTTGTCTTTGAGGAGCTGTTTTTTGCAGCTGAAGTCTTGAATTTTTTACCCAAGGAAGTTCATGTTTAGAATCTTGATAGGAAAATAGAAGAGGTTTGTGGGACTTTAAAACCGGTGCCGGAACGAGTCCATTTGATGTGTAGAAGTTTATGGGTTTTAAGTGAATTTGTGATTTTATTGGAAAAATCCACAAAATCCATAAAAAAAGCTGAAAAAGAAAACTATTATTATAAACAATTAACTACTGGTTTTTAGACCCAAAAACAGTAAATTTGCTTCAAAAGTGAGCCATTTTCGCAAGATTTGATTAATCAAAAAATCCCTATGTAATTTTGTAGGCAGTTATATGTATTTTAAAAAAAGTTTTGAGTTTTTGTTCTAAGCAGAAATTCCGCCCGTGGAGGCATCTTAAGGGTGTTGGAGCCAAATTCGATTTCTTCATTTTACTTAACAAAAATTAAATTTGGAATTTTTTCCCACTGTAGAATTAATTAATTCCTAACTAGAATTATGTCTACAGAACGAGAAAATATTTAATTAAAATATTTTTCAAGTAAAATGAAAATATTCAGTTTGAGTCCAACATCCTTAACATCCTTCAAAATCTGTTGAAATTCCTTTAAATTTTGCAAAATCAATTGATATTTCTTAAAATTACTTACAATTACGCAATATTCCATGGAATTTCATTAATTTTTTTACAATTCTTGAAAATCCAATATAATCTCATTTTTGTTAAGATCAAATTTTCAATTATTTTAAAAGATTTTTTTGGAAATTTCTCATTGTCGGGAATATTATTTTTCGATAATTTTCAGTTCGCCCAATGCATTAATATTGAAAATTTATTCGCATTTTTAATACAAATTTTAGAAACTATCCAAAGATTTCGAAGGATTATAAATAATTTTCAAGTATTATCTGAGATTTTCCACGTTTCTAATGATTTCAAGATATTTTCAATAATTTTAAAGGATTTGAGGAGGTTTTTAGGATTTTAAGATTTGTATACTATTTAAAATATTTAGTTGCATTTTAAAAGGACTTCAAACATTTTAAGAGATTTTTAAGAAAGTTTTGAGAATTCAAAGAATTTGAAGGAATTTTAAAGTTCCTTAAGAAATTTAAAAGTATTTCATGAGATTTTTATGACTTTCTAAACATTTTGTTTTTAATTTTTTTAATTTTTAATTTTTAATTTTAAGAAATTTTAAGAAATTTTAAGAAATTATAAATATTCTCTTGGAATTTAAAAGGATTTTAAAAGGCATGTAAGAATTTTAAGAAATTTTAGTTATTTTAAAGTGATTTTAAAGAATTTAAATTTTCCTCATGGAATTTTAAAGGAATTCACAAAATTTTTAGGAATTATAAAAGATTTTGTAAAAGTTTAAGGAATTTCTAGAGGCTTTCAAGAATTTTAAGAAATCTTTACGTATTTTAAGAGATCTAAAAGTTTTTCGTGAAATTCTAAAAGATTTTAAGAAGCTTGTAAAAATTGTAATTTTGATATTTTAAAAATAATTTCAAGGATTTTAATAGTCCTCATAGAATTTTAAAAAATTTCAAGCTATTTGTTATTTTTAAACGATTTTGTGAGATTTTTTATTTCAAGGGTTTTTATTTTAGAGATTTTAATGCACTTTAAGGAATTTTAAAGAATTTCATGAGAGTTTTATGATTTACAAACGATTTCATGGTTTCCAATATTTTAAAGTATTTTAAAGGATTTTTAGGAATTTTAAAAGATTTTAAAGTTTTTATTGGAATGTAAAGTATTTCAAAGGATTTTGAGGAATTTTAAAAAGATTATTGAAAATTGAAGGGATCTCATGAAATATTAACAAATTTGAAGGGATTTCGTGGAATTTTAAGATTTTTCTAGCAATTTCAAGAAATTTCAATAAATTTTAAGAGATATTATTAAAAGATCTTTTCAAAAGTTGTTGTAAATTCCAGAGATTTCAGCGAATTTTAAGGGATTTCAATAGGTTTCATGAAATTTTAAGATGGTTTTGTAAATCGAGAAATTATTACGAATAAAAATTTATACGCATTTTTAATACTTTTTTCTCAGGGAAATTTGTCTGAAAGTTAGGGATAAATCAGGTAAATGTCAGGAAAATTGGTAAATTGAATCTTGTGGCCACCCTGTATTACTTTTCTTTCAGGGAAGTTGAAAAATTGAATCTTTTGATCGACTATTATTATTATTATTATTATTATTATTATTAATAATTCTGAAACTGACTTATTGAAAAAAATGTTTAATTCCAAAAAAATCTTTTCAACTCCTAACTGTTGTAATTTTATACTTTTTAAGGTCGATGGAGACAAGTTCCAATCTAAAAATTCGATTTCTTTATTTTACTCAATAAAAATTAAATTTGAAATTTTTTCTTTCTGTAGAATTAATTAATTCTTAACTAGAATTACGCCTACAGAGCGAGAAAATATCTAATTCAAATATTTTTCAAGTAAAATGAAAATATATTTAATTTAGCAGTTAAATTTTCAATTCTTCGTTTTATGCAAAAAGTATGGAAATTAAATATTTTTTCGCTCTATATGATGTTTTACATTTGAAAAAAGATTTGCGCTAAGAACGAAAAAATATTTATCTATAATTTTCGTTGAGTAAAATGGAGAATAGAATTTTGAGCTTAACACTTGGGTCTAACGCTCTTACAAAGAGGCGTTTTCAAAGACTAGCTCTGTCGCCGCCATTTTGTAAAAAAATGCCAATAAAAATTTTTTTTATATACTTCAATATGTGTTCTATAAACCCTGTAAAAAGAAACCCGATCCTTTTTCCCACTTGTTCAATAAAAATTATCAGAAATAAGTCTTTTTTTAGCCTCCAGAGTGGTGTTACCTCTTAAGGCCATGTAAGACTTACCCGATCCCTACCTTACCGACATTTTTTTCTCTGTAATGCTACGTCTACATTTATTGAGACATCAAATTGAAAATTTCTAAAATTAAAGAAACTATGCTAAGGTATGTTTATCTGGTCTTAGATTTTTGTAAGATAGAGATCGGGCAAGTCTTACATGGCCTTAAGCTATACAGGTTTAGTTTCAAATTGAAAGACTTTTTAAATTCTAAATTTTCATTAGAAAATTAAACTAAATAAAAAGACAAACTAACTTAACGACTTTCACTGACAATGAACTCCCTTCAGAGAATTAGATTCGGTAGTTATGTAGGATCGGATTTGATTCACACGAATGACCACGTTTCTAAAAGTGGTAGCAATACATGCAACTTGTCAAATAAAAAAATATTGCAAAATAATCGATCATGGCTTTCTACTGTAGAGTTCTTTAAAAATCTAATTCCTTTATTTTAAATTGTGTGTTTGCGTGTAGAATTTGTAATGACAAAATCCATTCGACCGTGGAGAAGTGTGAAAGTAATAAAAAAAACCTCAAGTTCTTCATCAATTTCCGACTTTACTACATCGAAATAAACCCGGAAGTTTATGGACCACAAGTTCAAAAGTTGAACAATACTTCTACCTTTATATTCAACACTTTTGACAAAAGTATACAGTTAAAATTAAATTAAAGGAATTAAATTATAAATTAATTTTTAATAAATTTATAAATTAATTAATTCAAAGTTAAAATCCTGCTACTATTATTATAAAAATTTTAAGAAGATTAATTTCTGGAATTTTATTACCAATTTATTTCAATTAAAAAATATTTTTTTCAACTTTCTTTTCAAATTTAAAGGTACAATTTGATGAAGATCCTTCACAATAATAAATTAGGTTGAAGTTTCAGACGTCCAGTCTGACGATTCTTTATTTTTACAAATTATTGGAATGAAAATATAAGAAACAAAACGTTTCCAAAATCACGATTTTTATTTATTAATTGAAAGAAATTTGAGCAGAATTTTGAGAGATTTCATAGAATTTTAAAGGATTATAAAAACACTTTAAAGGATTGCAAAAGATTTTAAGTAATTTTTAAGAATTTCAAGGGAATTATAGGGATTTTCAAAGAATGCTAAGAGATTTTGATGGATTTCGGGGATTTAAAGTTATGGAAATATTTTTTCAGAGATTTCACAAGATTTCAAGAACAAAAAAATTTAAAAATTTAAATTTAAATTGAAATTTAAAAAAATTTTAATTTATTTTAATTGAAGGGCGTTGGGCCCAAATTTTAATCTCAAAATTCAATTCTTCATTTTATTCAACGAAAACTATAGATAAATATTTTTTTGCTCTATAGCGCAAATCTTTCTTCAAATATAAAACTGCGTACAGAGCGAAAAAATAATTGGTTTTGATACTTCTTGCGAAAAATGAGGAATTCAAAATCTGACTTAAAAAATGAATATTTTCATTTTACTTAAAAAATATTTGAATTAAATATTTTCTCGCTCTGTACGTATAATTCTAGTTAAGAATTGATTAATTCGACAAAGGGAAAAAATTTTAAATTTAATATTTGTTGAGTAAAATAAAACTTAATAATAAACCCTTAATTTTAATTAAAAATTTATTTATTAATTTTTTTAATTTAAATTTTTATTTACATTTCACAAATTTTTTAAGGAATTGGCAGAGATTTCAAGATATTTCAAGAAATTTTAATCAACTCCCAGGAATTTTCATGTATTTTAAACGATTTTAAGGGATTAAGGGATTTTAAAGAATTTTATTTGATTTCATTAGAATTAATTCCTTGAAATTTCTTAAAATCATTTTAAATGTTTCAAAACCTATTGAAAATACTATTCAAATAAATAATAAAAATATAAAATAAAATAAAATAAAATAAAAATAAATAAAAATAAATAAAAATAAAATATTAAAATACAAATACTCTTTTGAAATTCCTTTAAATTTAGTAATCTTTCTTAATCCTTTAAAGTCTATTTATCCTTTAAAATCCCTTTTCATTCTCTAAAATTACTTTAAATATCCTCGAAATCCCCTAAATTCATTTGAAATCCATTGAAAGTCCTTAAAATCACTATTTAAACATCTTGAAATTATTTCAAATTATTCTAAATGGATTGAAATAAGTTTAAAATATTTCGAAATCTTTGGAATTTGGTTTGCAAAAATATTTCCCATGCTTTTTGTTGAAGTAAACAAATTATTATATAAAAAATAGGAATTTCAGATTTTCCACGAAAATTCAAAGTTATCGTGGATGTCAAAAGACTAAAAATCTACAAATAGTCGCAAAATCATAAAAACCTGTTTTTTGGGTTCACAGGATCCAAAACGGGGATATTTGTCAAAAACGGCTGGAGTAATATTTTACACAAATACATAATAATTTCTCTGATGAGACGAATGTAAAAAAATAAGAAATTGAAAATTTCAAAAAGGACACTACTCACATAATATGTAAAGTACATGGTACATGGTGTTTTCAACAGGAAGGAATTATTCAAACTACGAGTCCGATTGATCGGATATGCCTCCTTGAACAAACTCTCTCTCCCTTCTCTGAGTCCCTCCATTGTCCTTTTTTTTAGTCTTTAGTCTTTTAAGAACTGTGAAATAAGTGACAGATTAACAACATGATGAATAGAACGGAAAAACTTGCATAAGAAACATTGAACCAATTTTATTTGATTGCGGTTGTCTTGCACGTAGGAATCCTTTTTTTATGATTATATATAAATTGTGTAAAAAAAAAATATATTGAATTCCTGTGGTTGCATTTCAAAAGTATTTAATGTAAATGACATAATACAATTATAGAAAAAGAAAATAAAATAAATAAAAAAGGAAAAGGATTTCTTCTCTTTTTTCGAAAATAAGGGGATAGTTCCGAAAACCGTTAAACTTCGATTTTTTTGGGCCCCGTACACTTATGTATTTTGACAAGTTTATTACGAATATGATAGTGAAAATTGACGCAAATTCGATTTTCATGGTGAAATCATGAAAAAACCATAAGAATCATGGTTTTTTGCGTTTATCTCAATTAATAAGCTAAATATAAAAAAATATTTCCAACAAAAGTTGTAGATCTCATCGAAATACAGATTTTTTGTTTAAAATATTTTTTTCTGTGAGTGATAGTTTACGAGAAAATCAGAGATATGTCGATTTCCATCGTATCTACCTTTACCATTCCCTTTAGCATTCCTTTTACCATTTCCCTCTAGCATTCCCTTTAGCATTGTTGTTACCATTCCTGTATGACCCTGTGCCATTTCCCTTTACTATTCTCTCTGTCATTTAACGTTAACATTCACTTTACCATTTCATTTTTCATTCCCCTTTATAATTCCCTTGGCGACGTGAATGGTAAAAGGAAATGGTAAAGGGAAACGTCAAATGGAATGATAATGGAAACTGGAAAAAGAGAAATGGCCAAGGGAGTGGTAAAGGGGAATGGTGTAGGGAAATGACAAAAAGAATGCTAAAGCACTGTAAAAAAAAACATCATTTCAGGACCAAATTTCGGTATTAAAATAGTACGCTTCGAAAACAGTCCCACTTTTATTTGATGCCAAAAAATATCATTTTAGTACCACTTCTCGACATTAAAAGAGGACCAAGCGAGTATCAAATGTCATTAATGTAATGTATGCAAACAAATGCATGCTGGACTGACAATTATAAGGTTATTGTACTAGACGGAATTTGTATCCGGACTAAAAAATTTAATTCCGATTTAATCCAAAGGAATTTTATGTCCCTAAACCTGGAATTACATCATCTAATCGAAACGGGGGCTACATCATATAATTTTGTCCTTATTTTGTGCTAATTTATGATGAAAATTTTAAATTTTGTGCTCCGTAATTTTTCGAAAAAATGCATAGTAATGCCAACTTCAGTTTAAGCTAGAACTCCGGTATTAGTAACTTCCAAATTATTGTTCATATAAAATTTTTCTTTGCACAGGAATTAAGTGCTCATATTTAGTGCTCTTGATCTAGACTATTTCGGAAATGCTAACTCTTTTATTTATTTTTTTAAAAGAGTAATAATTTCCGAAATTGGCTAGATCGAGAGCACTAAATGAGCACTTAATTCCTGTGCAAAGAAGAATTGTTTTTGAGTAATACTTTAAAAGTGGAAAATGTATAGGAAATGGGAAAAAAATCCCGTTTAAAAAAAAATAAAATAGTTAGAATTTTCGAAATAGGCTAGATCTAGAGCACTAAATGAGCACTTAATTCCTGTGCAAAGAAGAATTGTTTTTGAGTAATATTTTCAAAGTAGAAAATGTATGGGAAATGGAAATAGGTCTTTTAAAAGAATAAATAAAAGGGTTGGAATTTCCAAAACAGGCTAGATCGAGAGCACTAAATGAGCACTTAATTCTGATGCAAGGAAGAATTTTATATCAACAATAATTTGGAAGTTACTGATACCGGAGTTCTAGCTTAAACTGAAGCTGCCATTACTATGCATTTTTTCGAAAAATTAAGGAGCACAAAATTTAAATTTTTCAGCATAAATTAGCACAAAATAAGCACAAAATTATGATGTATAGCCCCCGTTTCAATTAGACCTGAATCCCACTCAAAAGTAATCCGAACCTTCAATCCGAATGAATTCGCTAATCCAAGCGGATTGAAAGTTCGGATTAGTTCTGATTAATTCGGAATGGCGAATTCGTTCGTATTAAAGGTTCGGATTGCTTTTGAATGGGTGTTTCGGATCATTTCGGATTGAAAACTTGCTTCGGATTAGAGATCGGAATGAAACTGTTTGGTTTCGGATAACAATTCCGGAATGAATCGGATTCATTCGATTTGCGAATTCTTTCGTATATATTCGTATACCTTTAATACGAACGAATTCGCCATTCCTAATTAATCAAAATTAATCAGAACTTTCCATCCGAAAAAATCCGGTCAATCTGATTGAATCAGAACTTTCATTACGAATGAATCCATTCAATCAGGACTTTCAATCTGAATGAATCCGAATCATTTCGAAATTTGTATCAGAAGCAAACAGTTTCATTCTGATCTAATCCGAAGAAAGTTTTCAATCCGAAATAATCCGCTCTATCCGACTGATTCTGAAAAATTCAGATTCTTTCGGATTGAATGTCCTGATTGACCGGATTCATTCGGATTGAAAGTTCGGATTAATTATGATTAGTTCGGAATGGCGAATTCATTCGTATTAAAGGTTTGGATTGC